>JBBYHM010000011.1:1322459-1334599 GCA_038381775.1 Adansonia rubrostipa | reverse complement strand
TACTTAATATTATGTAAATATTTATTTTTCTCATTAAATAAATAATTAAACACAAATATTAAAACCAAAAAAAAAAAGAAATTTGTTTTATTTCTATATTTATTTATATAATTTTACGTAAAATCCTGCCCTGCCCGTCTGAGCTACTCCCACCTTTCACCCCCGGCCTTTAACCCCACGTCAGCATTATCTCAAACTAAGAGAAAAAAAATTTATTCAAACTTAAATTGGCATAATCGTGGGTGTGAATGAAGTTAGCAAAAGTGAGACATATTTTTTAAAAATATAATAAGAAACTAAAAGAAATTAATTTAAAAAAATAAAAAATAAAATATTTTATGAAATAAAAAAATTCTTCAATATATTATAAATAAAGTCTATGATAAAAGAAATAATAAAAAGTATGCTTTTTGGTAAGGGACATTAAACATAAAGAAGTTATTGCCCCATAGTTCTTTGTCTCTGCCTCTACAGCTCTGATTAAATAGACAAATTAAGTTAATAAAAAATTTCTTAATATTTGTAGACACTGATTAAATATCTTAGTTACAGTGTCTATAAATAATATGTGATTTGATTAACTAGCATTAATAGAAATTAATTAAATATTATTTAATTATTATTTTGAGAACTTTTTTTGCATCTAAGATTTTATTTTACTGAATTTAAAATATAATAAATTTATTAATTACACAATTCTTTGTCCAAAAATTATTTTAACCGATATTATTAGACACAAATTAATATTTTTTAATAATATATTCATTCAGTAAATTATAAATTATAAATAAAATTATTAACTGTTACACTTAATATAAATTATTTTCTAAAATAAAATATTACTGAATGTTAAAAATAATCGTTATATAAACTTTTTAATTGATCTTTAAAAAATGGTTCAAGACAATTCATTAGATACAAAGATTATATTCCAAACTCCCATAAAGAACTTATTATTATTAGTTATTAGCATTCAATTGAAGGTGCAACATCCCTCAGAACAAGGCTGCAGCCTGCCACTTCCTGCAAAAAAGCTAGCAATAATTTCTTGGAATTCATAATTAGAAAAAACAAAAAAAAGAAACCACAACATATACCACTGTGCAGGCTGTCCATGGCCTTTGTCTGCCCCATCCATCCTCTAACCATTACCATTTATATGTGTATATAATAATTGATTGCAGGCTCACCCATGTGCAACATCTGTCCTTTTTAGGCACATGGAAAAGAACTTCAATATTTTGTCAAGAATCTTTCTATATTTTGAAATTTTAGGGTTGAGACTTTGAGAGGGAAAGATGTATAGAGATAACTAGATCATATAATTTTTATATTTATATTATATTTATATATTTTATTAATTGTATTTATCTATAAAGTATTATATATTTTTATAAATTTAGATATATTAATAATTTATATTATATAAATTATAATATATTTATATATTAATATAATATTTATATTATTTTTCGTATCATATGATATTTTATATTTATTTTAATTATGTTTTATATTATATAATTATATTATATTTAAAATTATCATATCTTATTAAAGAGAGATACTGATCATCAACGTTATATTGTATAAACTAATTAATAGTAACACAATTTTCCTTTTTTATCACTTTTTCTTAAAGGGGTTGTTGAAACTTGAAACTAATTAGATCAGACACGTTGAAATCTTCCCATTGCATTGTTGGGATTTATTATAATATTTCACATTTGGATAAATTCCAAAGTGTTTTAAAGTGTCAAAAGTCTCATTTCCACAATCATGCTGAACTTTTTGGCTCCAATCATGGCAACAAAAGATTTAGGTTCACACATTTAACATATATTCGGGTATTTCGATCAAAGATATTATTTTTATCTAATTTTTTTTTTCAATACAATTTTAAAAGGTATATATTTTCAAGTTATTTTAATATATTTAAAATTTAATTCTCATAATTCTCTCGATGAGAATAAACTCAGATTAATAAAAAATTATTTTTTTACCAATTGTATTAAATCGTATATTATATATTTACTAGTGTTAGACTATTTGAATGTTAATGATGGACTACCTATTTATTTCAATAAAAATAATGCCAAATAAAACACAATCTTTTGCTTGGGGTATTAATGAATGTATGGACCCATTCTATTTAAATTTTGGTAACATTTGCCTTTGCAAACTCATAGAATAATTAAATTAAGATTCAAGCCTTCCATTCTAATTAGCTCCTCACGTGAGAAAATGATTTATACACACGTGTGAAGCACTAACTTTTCTTTATATATTATTCGAAAACAAATAATTCATTTCAAATACGTTATACAGCCCAGACTCTTCCTTTTTTTAATCATATCATGGCGTATTCAACTCAGAAGCAACAGCAACACTTGCCAAACTTGTACGGCGCCACCGCAGCCCCGCCGCCAACCCCTTCCGCGCAGTCCAACCATCATCTTGTAACGTCAGATGCTGCTGCCGATGCCCTTTCCAAGCTCCTCCACCGCCTCCCTCCTACTCTCTCCCTCCCTCCTCGCCGCTCCTCCCCATCCACCACCTCTCCTCCTTCCCTCTCTTTCTCCGATCCTAACCTTGATCATCTCCTCCTCTCCTCCGCTTCCAAACTGGGGTTCTTCCAGCTCACAGGCCATGACATATCTTCCCAACTCGCTAACTCTGCTGAGACTGAGTCGCTCTCTCTCTTTGAACTCAGTAGAGACCAAAAAGAATCATGTTTTCCTAAAAACTGGCCCCTGGGCTTTGATGCCGATGATGAGGAAGAAGATGGGGACGCAAAGGGGGAGTCATTTTGCTTGGATGCCGCGTGTTCAACCGAGTCAACAGACTTATCATTAAGTTCTCTACGTGAGTTCACACAAGCTTTAGAGAAACTGGGATTGAAGATCATTGATAGGTTGGCAAACGCAGTGGGGTTTGAGAACCCGATAGGAGAGGATCCGACCCGGTTTTGTTCTTTGATGTGGATATCAGAGGGTTTGCACGGGGACAATGATAAGCCATCGGGCGGGTTTTACCCGTATGTAATTGGGTTGCAATACCAAATCAGGTGCCGAAAGTATTCCTTATTCAGGGATTCGGGTTGGGTTTCGGTTTCACCCCAAGTGGACTCAATCATGGTCACTCTGGGTGACATTGCTCATGTAAGTTTTATTTCATTCCATTTAATTACTAGCATTAATTATTAAGTAATGTTTACCTAACATTTATATCAACTCATAAATTTGTTTAATAGTTGAACTCCGATTCACACCATCATTTTTAAAAAGTGATATTAAATAAATTCGTAATTTGAATATTAATATTCGTAATTTTTTTTTACATTGCAGCCTCTTTTTAAGAACTTATTATTTATTTTCAAATATTACATAAGCTAAGAAGATAAACTAATTATTTGTTTTAATTATTTATGGTTTCATATATTTTATAAGCTACCAAATCTAAATTTCCTCCTAAATAATGTTATAATTTTTTTTTTTTTTGGATAGGTTTGGAGCAATGGAAAACTAAGGAAAGTCAGGGGAAGACCGGTGGCATGTTTAGGCGACGGAAACAACTCCCGTTGCATATCAATGTCGCTGTTACTGACACTTCCAGTTGATAGTCGAGTCACTCCTCTCCTTCCCAACCTCATTGATGATGATGATGATGATATAGGAATTGGCGACGATGCTGAAAGTCACGATCGTGGCAATAAGGAAGAGCAAGAAAAGAGATTGTTTAATTCATTTTCCTTTGAAGACTATGCATGGAGAGTTTATCATGAATGCTTCCTCTTTAAAGATCCACTTGATAGATACCGCATCTAAAGTTTCAATGAATTATTTTTCCTTTTATATTTTTTTCTAAATAAATGGAATTTTTGCCGATGAAATAGTGGTATAATACCGACTTTGTGCTTTTTTTTTTATCATTATCATATTTAAAATATTATATATTCATATAAATTTTAATATGTTAATAATTTATTTAATATAAAATTTATTGCATTCATATATTTTTATTATGTTCGTATTTATATCGCACTCACATTGTATCCGATTATGAAGTCCTTGTGCATTTGATACAAGGTTGATGCGTTCTCGTTAGTGCATTTTTCTATTGGTTTCGAATCTCGCATCAATATAACAAAAATGAATTCCTAGGAGGAGGAATTAAAGCGAAGATTTCATACATCAAAAAGTTTGTTTTCAGTTAATCCCAAAGTGAAGAGGGAACAAAAATGTCTGTAAAAAACTAGGCTTTGAATCCTTAACCCATTCTAAAACAGCTTAGCTAACGAGCAATTTCTCGAAGCTAATGTCCTACTCACTAAGGCTAGGCCCTCTAAAATAGAGTTATGGGGAAATAAAAGGGCCTAGAACAGGATACCTAAAAGGCCCAAAAGCAGTCCAATTATCAATCCAAGCTCTATTATAGCTGTGTTTAGCATTCTCATCATTAACCTGTTAATTTTGGATTTAAATACGATATAAAAATAATTAAAATACAATATGATAGAAGTAATATTATGAAAATAATATAAATATATGAATATATTAAAATATATAAAATATAAATTATTTATATTTTTAAACATAATTAACATAAACATGAATATATAAATTATTTTCGAGCTTTTGTCTTGTCAAAATAATCTGGGGTTTTTATAAACGCATTAACTCTAAATCTAAAACAAGATAAAACTCATGGGTTTGGACTTTGGGTTTAGATTTTTTTTAATCAAATTGAGAATCTGGTATCAAAGGTAAGCCATCGAAGTTTTTCCATTAAATTGAAAAAAAAATTAATTGTTATTTTTTTTTACTATTTTATTAGTACACAAGAAAAAAAAAACTATGATCATAATCAAGTATAACATTTTATAAAAATGAATGAATTAAAAAAATTATCAATTAATCAACATATCTAAAGAAATCTAATACAAAATTCAACCAAATTGATGTTTACAAGCACATTGAGTATGAAAATATTTTGATATATTCCATAGGAAAAGCTAACTCAATTGATGGAGATGGTTAGAAAAAATATATAAAATTAGCTAAGAAAACTTAAAAAAAAAAGTGTAAAAATCTTTCTTTGTATGGTAATGTATACTATACCTATGGCGTGGGGTGCCTTGGCTTGGAATAAAAGTGATGGCTCACCCTTTCAAACCACCACTGAAAAGGGAGTGAAAATGAAAGTGTTTAAAACCCCATTATAAATTACATTAAATTGTTGAACGTGATACTTTAAAAATAATGTTTAAATGTTTACATAATTTTACTGTTCCTTCTATGAACATGTTATGTGGGATTAAATCATTAATAAAATAAAAATATGATTGTCATCCAATCATATAATCAAACGAAATATATTTAATCAAATCATCTTATCACATATCTTTTCATGAGTCACTTTTTTAAAAATAAAAAACTTTAGTTCATTTTTTTCTCCCCTCTCCCCCTTGATAATGCACCAACAGTACCCTTTGCATGTAGTTGTTGTGGAAATAGAAAGATCACATGACTTTTTATCACTTACATTGCACCAACTAAAACATTGACATTTGAAAGGATGATTAGGTGAAATTTTTGCCATAATCATTTTTACAAATAGATAACCCTTTGAATGAGTAGGTTACGGAGTGGAATTTTTTTTCCTTAGTAATAGATTGACAGATGAATATGAAAAATCAAAATCAAGCTTCTATCTTAAGATCAGTAAAGATTGAGATAATAAAAGAAGGATTAATATATGATGTATTGCTTGTGTATAAGTTTATATGACGATAATGAATTATATGATATCACGCATTTAAAAATATGATTATTTATAGTTATTTTTAAAAATTTTAAAATTTTTTATCTATATATTACAAAGATATCATTTTATTATTCACTGTTAGTGTATAACTTTATATACTGATAGTGCACAATATATTTATTCACTAACTATTGAATCAGAATGCAAGCTTTTTGATTAAAACCAAAGCATACTTGAGGAACAAAAGAAAAAGAAGGAGCCTGGTTGTCATTATTTCATAGATCTCAATGTAATAATTTACGCTCTTGACATTATTTCATAATTAATGTCTCCCCTATTTGAATAAGAAAAAGTTTTAGGTTAATTCAGAACAAGAATTGTATGGTAATGGACTAATGGTATTTGTTTGACTTGTGTTGTGGCAAAGCAAGCTGCCAATTCTGATTTGTTTCTTTAGGATTTCAAAAACTGTTTGGAGCTACAATTCTCTAACTTTACTTAGAAAACCCCAGAAAATAGCAAAGATGATTAGACATAAATTCGATTTCTATCAGCTGTGCCAATATCTAGTCCAAGGAATAGAAACTAATTTCCTGCAGAGAAAATTAACTTGTATCTGATAATCTTTAATGTCGTTGATCCGGTCTTCAGCTTTCTGCATGAAAATGATTGAATGATTTTTATTTTTTATTTTTTTTGTGCATATATAATCTTCTGCAATTTTTGCAACCTAAGCTGACATTACGTATGAAACAATTAAATGCATCAGAGCCCTTCATTTCATCTGACCCCACCCCTAGGAAACACTCTCAAAACCATCTGATTAAAATACATTATCCTTTCCAGGATGCTGACAAAAGGGTTTTGATTTGAGTTTCCAGTTTGCTGGCCGGGGAACCTGAAATGCACCAACAAGTTTTCCATTTCTGATGAAGCTTCCATATCAGAATCTAGTTGTCATGGGGTCTACTAGATAGTTTACAACACCCACACCTTCCAATTCAAAGTCCCGATCTTAAGTTAGATTAAGAATAACCTGGAAAAAAGCTTTGAGATCACTCCTCAGTTTTCTTTCCGGGAGAGATTGTTTGGATCAAACAAGGGGGTGGGGGTGTGAAAAAGAAAGTTCGTAGAAAAATTAAAACCCTGAGAAAGACAACTCTCCCTCCGCCAGAAAATACTAATTACCCAGTTCCTTTGAAGGAAAACACTTCTCACCAAACCTCAATTAAACAAAATAAAAGCTAATTATCTGGTTTTATTTATATATTTATTTCTTCATTTCTTTTGCCCTCTATATTTGCATCCGTGTCTCTTCTTTTCAACTCAAAGCAATAATATATTCTCCTCATGCAGCTGCCTGGTCGTCGTAAGACTCTCTTCAGTGAAACAGGAGTCATGAAGCAGCGCAAAAACAATAATCTTTCCATATTTGTTGTGGTTTTCTCTGTGTTTTTATTTGGGATTTTTATGTACAATGAGGACGTGAAGTCCATAGCAGAGTTCCCGTTTTCAAGTCCTAAGGCTAGTGAAACCCAAGAGGAGCAATCCAAACAAGGCAACCCAGTTCAAGAATCTATCAAGAATATTGAGAAAGATAACGCAGTGTCATTGAACTCAAAAACTTCACCTGATCATCAGGAAATAACAAAGGAACCTGATCATGATTTGAAATCCATTGTTGCAACAGATGAGGAGCAAAGGCTTGAAGAAGACAGAGAAGATGATGAGCAGAAGATAGAAGAAGAAGAAGAAGAACCAAAGATTGAACTACCAGTCGTTGAAGAAGATAATGAGGATGTTGAATTGCCTCCGGAAGACTGTGATCTCTTCACAGGACAATGGGTTTTTGACAATGAAACACATCCTTTATACAAAGAAGATGAGTGTGAATTTCTTACAGCGCAAGTTACTTGTATGAGGAATGGAAGAAAGGATTCTCTGTACCAGAACTGGAGATGGCAACCAAGAGATTGTAATTTACCCAAGTAAGGCCATTTTTTTTTTTTAGTTCTTCAGATGGAATTATATACCTTTTTTCTCATTTCTTTGTTAACTTCTGAAGATGCTGATGAGTCTGACATGTTTTATTTTCTGTGACAAGGTACAAACCAAGATTATTGCTTGAGAAACTGAGGAATAAAAGACTTATGTTTGTTGGAGATTCACTGAACAGAAATCAATGGGAATCCATGGTTTGTTTGGTTCAATCTGTTGTCCCTCCTGGAAGGAAGAGCTTGAACAAGTCAGGGTCTCTATCTGTGTTCAGAATTGAGGTAAAAATTCCCACTTGCCAAAAGATTTGATGGAATGTCACTTTCCTCCGGTGGTATCCATTCATCTTTTCTGACAAAGTTTGTTTAAGTAATATTGAAGTTAATGCTTTTGTCTTTCGCGATGATTAATAATTCATAATGATATCACATGGATGCTTTTATGCATAAAAGTGATTGTCAACATTTTTCTTTGCAGGACTACAATGCGACAGTGGAGTTCTATTGGGCCCCTTTTCTGGTGCAATCAAATTCGGACGACCCAAACATGCACAGCATCTTGAATCGTATAATTATGCCTGAATCAATCAAGAAACATGGCAAAAACTGGAAGGATGTGGACTACTTGGTCTTCAACACATATGTTTGGTGGATGAACACTTTCACCATGAAAGTCTTGTAAGTTACTTAAAAACCTTTGCATCATATGTTTGATTTTAATTGTGGTCTATTTAATTGATCAGTGATCTGATGTTGTTGCATATGTATGTTCTTGGATTTGATGTAACAGACGAGGATCGTTCGATAGAGGGGACACAGAATATGATGAGATCGATCGGCCAGTAGCATATAGGAGAGTATTGGACACATGGTCTAAATGGGTTGATAAAAATGTGAATCCAAATCGAACCACTGTCTTCTTCAGCAGCGTGTCTCCTCTTCATATCAAGTAATAACAATCACTTTGCCATCCTTTTAAGTTTCTGTAATATTCTATTACTTGCTTTGCTTCTATACCTTTTTTTGGTCAAAAGTTATGAGTGTATAACTAACTTCACCAAAAGGCCTAATTCTTTAAGTTTTTTCACTGATCAGTGTCTGTCAAATGTCTCTCTTTTGACAATGGTAGAGTTTAATTTAATTGATTTATGCAATCACTTTTAAAAATAATGTTGAGCAATTTTGAAATTTGAATCCTAATATTGATAATCTTTTTGACTTTAAAACAAACCCAAAGATATTTATGAACCCAAAGTTTAGGCTAGTTGCTACACTCTCAAGAGAAGGTAACTTAGTTTTTTAAAACAAAGCCAAAGATATTGCTATTGCATTCTATGATTTATTCTGCATCACATGTGCATATGACAGATTCCCCTTGTGCGTACACTTTTAATCCAATGTATATGTCCTCTTGTAGGAAATTAGTTAGGTGTTTTATCTTTCTGCTGATTGTCATTAACTCCCAAAGTTGTTGGAATAAAGTGTCCAATTTAGGACAGTCTCTCAGTGGTTAAAAGTGGGTCCATTACCTTTCAGCCAATCCAAACTATGGTCCAAATCTTTTGGGTGGTAATGAGACAACTCTGTGTTTTTTAATTATTAGACACCTAAAACTACAGTTAAGGAGTTCCTTTTCAAGAGTATTTCGAAAGTAAAATCTTAAATATATTCAAAGCTGACATAGTTTTGAAACCTAATCAATGTCTGTAGAAGCTTGGACTGGAACAATCCGGATGGGATCAAATGTGCCTTGGAGACTACCCCAATTCTGAACCAATCGATGTACCTAAATGTGGGCACTGACCGCAGGCTATTTGTCATTTCCAGCAACATTACTCAAAACATGAAAGTTAAGATCCATTTTATTAACATTACAAGCCTTTCGGAATACAGAAAAGATGCACATACCTCGGTCTATACCATCCGCCAAGGCAAAATGCTAACCCCAGAACAGCAGGCTGACCCAGCCACTTTTGCCGATTGTATTCACTGGTGCCTTCCAGGGTTACCCGACACGTGGAACGAATTCCTCTACACACGTATGATCGCTAGCTCCTGACATGTATACATGATTTGAATTATCCATTTGCTTCTTTCTTGTAAGCTTCTGTAATTTTGTTTTTAACATATGATCGGATGTTAACTTCATGTAGGCAACAAATTTTAGGTATTTTCTTTTGTTGATTTATTGGGGTCTGAAATAGGAAGCCGTCAAAGCCAAATTTTATCACTCACTGAGCTTATACCTGGCCTAAGCCAATGCACAAAATTATATAATGCATATATTGGAAACTTTAAAAGAGGAAATAAAGGTTTATACAAGCATTTTTTTTATAGATAATTAAGGTCATATTTGGTTGCTGTATTATACAGTTTTTTAAATTTTGCACGTATATTTTAAAATGTTCGATGTAATATATGTTTTAATGTCATACTTTGATTAACACCGTTAATTAAAATTGATGGATTACTAACATATCAAACAACAACACAAGATAGTTTTTTCACTAGTGCAAACTAGTCAATGACTTGTACATATTATTTTAATTAATACGAGATGCTGATATGGCACAAAATATTATGTTTAACAGTGTTAACTCCGAATACCACATTAAAAGAACAATGTAATTAATTAATTAATTAAAATTTTAAATTGTGTTTGAATTACAAAAATATTAAATAAAATTTATGTTTCTAAATGATAATTTTTAAATAATTTTATATTATAATTAAATAAATTATAAAATTATGGTAAAAGTAATTACAAATAAAATGCTTGCATACGTATATACGTATAACATTAGGCATAAGACTTTATTATTAAGTTAAGCAATGTTACACATTTTCTACGTTGTTTCAAATAGATTTAATAAAGTTTAACTTGACCCTTTTTACAGGTGCAAGGTCCATGAAGATAAAAACAAAAAAACTGTCTCTATTCCTTACATTACGAGGAATCTTTTTGATAGCATGTCCATAGGTAGGTTGTGATCGTTTAAAATAAAATTTAATTCAATTAATCGATTAATAAAAAATTTTTCATTTGGTTATTAATTAAACATATTTAAAATTTTTGGTTATTGATTAATTCAATTTGTTTACCGAAACCAAAATATATATAAATTTTGATATTTTTAATCCTTATTTGGTGTTGTAAGTTTTATATTATTAAAGTTTTTTTTATTTATTATAGATGTATTTAAATATTTATTAGATGATTATGCCTAATCAAAATTTAAGATTTTAAAATATAAAAAAATAAAATTCAGTTAATTTATGCAACTTATTGAATTAACCGAAATAATTTTAGTTTAATAAATATAATTTTTTTCTAATTCAATTTGATTAATTGCTAAAAAAATAATTATTTCTTTTAATAAAATTTCGACCAATTGATTAACCGAATCAACCGAACAAACACTCTGCCGGTTAGCAAGAGTGGATGAAATTTCCAGAGGTAAGACTTCATTGTTTATATCTAAATCGTATAATTTGACCATTAACGTCATTGTTGATAATCAAGTTAAGATATTCCAATAATTTCTCTTTCCACTACTGTAATTTTGGATTTCCCGATTATTTCAGATGATTAAGTTTAATAAACTATATTTGCACGTTTGTTGAGATATTTACCTATTATATTAATCGATCCCCATTGCGGCCATATATATATATATATATATATATGCTCCATTATTTTTTCTTAGGAAAAGATTGGTTAGATATGGGGATATGCATACTTTGTTATATTATAATATTATTCAAGATATTTTATATTTTTATAATTATGATATATAAATATTTTATATTATATAAATTTTAATATATTTATGTATTTATATAATTTTTTATATTATATTTTATTTATATTTGTGTATTTTGATAATAAAATTATTCATGAAACGAGCTCTAGCCCCAAAGCTAAAATTATTATTTAAAATTTTATAAAATATTATATTTATATTTTTATAATTAAATTAAATAAAAATATTTTTATTATTAAATAATAATTTAAATCAAATTAAACAACCTTAAAAAAAAAAACCATATTTAAGACTTAAATGGACGTGTGGTTGCATTCTCCGGATGCCTTGGGAGTAGAAATATTATAATGCTCATTTATTCGGTGTAAAATTTATTTGATCTATTAAACATGATAAGAAATGTACTGCAATCCCCTCCGTGGGGATGTAGCTCAGATGGTAGAGCGCTCGCTTAGCATGCGAGAGGTACGGGGATCGATACCCCGCATCTCCATTTGACCTTTTCCCTTATCTTTTTTTTCTTTCTCAAACCCTCGAAAGTTGTTTCCAATGGCTTTCTCAACTCAGGAAGAAAACTGGAGACTACAAAAATTATTTTAGTTTTTCCTTTCTTTTT
>JBBYHM010000011.1:1197848-1210038 GCA_038381775.1 Adansonia rubrostipa | reverse complement strand
GTTGAGATGGTTTTGAGTCGGTTTAATTTGGGTTAGATTATTTTAAATTTAAAAATTTTTGAATTATTTTTAGGTTCGGACCGTTTTGAGTTCAATTTATTTTGATTTTGAGTCAATCATATTTAACACTTAATTAGTTTTTGATCAATTAGGTTTACCATTCAAATTTATCTAATTTAATCGTTTTGGATTAAGATCATTTAGGGTTAATTAGGGTTTCGATCATTTTGAGTTTGAGTTATTCCAAATTTATATCATCTTAGATTTTAATCATTTTCAGAATTAAATTGATCAGTTTTAATTTATTAATTTTTTTTAACCAAATCAAATTAATTCAAATTTAAATTCAAATAAATTAATAAAAAATTTTAAGTTTAAATCAAAATTGATAGATAACAAAGCAATAAAAAATAATAGTTGTGCTGTACCCGGAGCAAGAAATAATACTTGAAACACTACATGAATGGGAAATTTCCATACATACAAATACAACACAATACAAACACCAATCCACATCCCCTTGCCATTCTATTTCGACTTCTTCAGATTTCAAAAATCCGAACGCCTCAAAAAGTTTGTGGTTGATAGATTAACTAAATTACTATATATGGTCTGGCGTGGTTGATGTAGACATATTTCCTTTTTATAAAAAAATAAAAAAATAAAAATACAAAACGGTGCGGACCGTGGAGTATAATATTACTTCTTTTTCGCCGATTCTGTCACTGACATTTGTCGGGAAACCTCCATTAAAATTAATAAATTTGAAAGTTTAAACTTTTCTTTTTTTTTCTCAAACCTCAGCTCAGGTACACTTACATTCCACTCCAAGCTCGTTTCTTTTCTTTCCTCTCGCGTTCGTTTAAACTCCGATTTATCGTCTTCGCTACTGCTTTAGGGGGTGATTGTCAATATCCAAGATGGCTACTATGGAAAGCTTGATCGGCTTGGTTAACAGGATTCAGCGAGCTTGTACGGTTCTCGGTGACTATGGCGGCGGCGATAACGCTTTCTCTTCCCTTTGGGAGGCTCTTCCATCTGTCGTCGTCGTCGGTGGCCAGGTTACATCCTTTAATTTCTACATCTTTCGCTCATCAACAAATCATAATCCATCTTCTAACTTGAGCTAGGTTGGTTTTGTTCGTATTTGGATTAAAAACAGAGTTCCGGGAAGTCTTCAGTGCTCGAGAGCATAGTTGGCCGTGACTTTCTTCCTAGGGGATCGGGTTTGTTCCTCTTCTTTATATGCATATATATATATATATATATATATATTTTTTTTTTAGTCCTTTATCTTGGAGTAATAGTGATGTGTAATTTGGTGCAGGAATTGTGACGAGACGGCCTTTGGTGTTGCAGCTTCATAAGACAGACCAAGGATCACAGGAGTATGCCGAGTTTCTTCACCTGCCCAGAAGAAGATTCACTGATTTTGGTATTTTTTTTCCTCATTAATTGGCCTTTTCATACTTACGACTTTGTTGGACTTACCGTGTTTTAGCTCTCTTTTCTTTGAGTTATTGGTGATTTAAAACAATAAATCCTTGTATTTGTACCTGTTCCCAAATTCTGTTTATATTGTCCTAATATGAACTTGGAACTTGTTCATCTCCTGGCAGCGATGGTCCGCAATGAAATTCAGGATGAAACTGATAGAGTTACTGGGAAGAACAAAATGATATCTCCTGTTCCAATCCATCTCAGTATCTACTCTCCAAATGGTGTGTCATGAACATCACAATTATGTTTCCTTTTCCTCACAACTAGTCATTTAAACTAACACCAATTTTCTCTTCTCACAGTTGTCAACTTAACCCTCATTGATTTGCCCGGCTTAACAAAAGTTGCAGTCGGTAAATATTATTCTAATTGTTACTCATGAATTTAATGTGTTCATTGTTTTTCTCTTGTGTTCAATTGATAAACGGAAATTATTATTCTTTTCAGAAGGACAGCCTGAAAGTATTGTTCAAGATATTGAAACCATGGTTCGGTCTTACGTGGAGAAGGTAAGTACCAACATGACCTTAATCATCCTTGTTTGAATGAATGAATGAAAGATGGAACTTGCCACGCTGATAGCACTTCTCTTTTTTATCAAAATCTTTACATGGCTGATTCCTTTGTTGGAATTTGATTTATATAGATGCTATCTTATGTCCATAAGCAATCTTTCTCAACTAAAACTTCTTAGCTGTGTTCTATTTGCATTCTGAATCATCGTTATGCTACCAAAATCTTTACATGGCTGATTCCTTTGTTGGAATTTGATTTATATAGATGCTATCTTATGTCCATAAGCAATCTTTCTCAACTAAAACTTCTTAGCTGTGTTCTATTTGCATTCTGAATCATCGTTATGCTTCTTGTAGCCTAATTGTATCATACTAGCTATATCTCCAGCCAATCAAGATATAGCAACGTCAGATGCTATCAAACTAGCTAGGGAGGTAGATCCCTCAGGTATGTATTCATAATTGTTTCACTGCACATAAATGCATATCTTTACGAAGTAATATTTTTCTTGGTGTATTCTTCTCTGACAAAATCTTTTCCTGTTTTATACCAGGTGAACGGACATTTGGGGTGTTAACTAAGCTGGATCTCATGGACAAAGGGACTAATGCTTTGGATGTGAGTTCTTGTCCTATCTCTCTCACTTTTTCGTCTGTATAAAAACTTTGCTTTCACTGTATCTCTATGTCTCTGTTTGTTGTTTTTCCTATTGTCTCTGACTTCGTGTGCAAACATGTTTCATTTTCTTTTTCTTTCTTAAGGTTCTTGAAGGAAGATCATACCGGCTACGGCATCCTTGGGTTGGAATTGTGAATCGTTCACAGGCTGATATAAACAAAAATGTGGACATGATTGTGGCCAGACGCAAGGAGCGTGAATATTTTGCCGCTAGTCCAGACTATGGACACTTAGCAAGTAAAATGGGTTCAGAGTATCTTGCAAAACTTCTTTCACAGGTTTGATTTTCAGTACATTTTAGTTTACAATTGGCTTTGCAATTTTAAAAGGCACCTTTCTAATGATGTGGCTTTGTTTTCAGCATTTGGAATCTGTAATTAGGGCTCGGATACCAAGTATCACTTCTTTGATAAACAAAAGCATTGATGAACTTGAATCGGAGATGAACCATCTTGGTAGGCCTGTTGCCGTTGATGCTGGAGTAAGTAACATATATTTCCTAGCTCTGTATAAGTACAAGTTACTTTCTATGCTGTCTGTAATTGTAAATGTTGTATTTTAGGCTCAACTATACACCATATTGGAACTTTGCCGTGCATTTGATCGGATATTCAAGGAGCATCTTGAAGGAGGGTAAATGCTTTAGCTCCTTCAATCCTTCTCTCGCTGTTTTATGAGAATCTAGTCATTTTTTCTTCTCTGGCATGGTTATTGGTCTTTGAGGAAAAATCATCCGTCTTTGAGTTAGATTCATTCTCTTGAGATTTGGCGATGTCTTGGCTTTTGAAATACAAGTATCCTTGATGAAGGTGGGAAAAATAATCTAATTCAATGTTCATAATTCTTATATGTGTATCCTTGATCTAAATTTAAAGATATGTCAAGTACATACTATTTTTCATTTGATCTTGTACCCTACTTCCTATATAAGATCATCCGTATCTTCCATAGTGGTTGCAGCTAAAATAGCTATAATTGCCTGCTTTGATAACTCCTTGGGACAATGATATTTTAGGCGACCTGGAGGTGATCGTATTTATGGAGTCTTTGACAACCAGCTACCTGCTGCTTTGAGGAAGCTTCCCTTTGACCGGCATCTTTCTCTTCAAAATATAAGGAGAGTAGTGTCTGAGGCAGATGGTTATCAACCACACTTGATCGCCCCTGAGCAAGGTTACCGTAGGCTGATTGAAGGGGCATTAAATTATTTCAGGGGTCCAGCTGAAGCCTCCGTGGATGCTGTAAGTTGTTATCCTTTTATTTAATTTTTTTTTTTAACTTTTAGTCAAAGCCTTTTCCAAAATTGTGACGCTACTTTTAGCTGATATGATATTTTGATATAGGTCCACTTTGTCCTAAAAGAACTTGTGAGGAAATCTATAGGAGAAACTCAGGTAAAATTTTTGGAAATTAATCTTATATTTTATATGGTTCATGTTTTTCTAGTGTCCTTCCAAAGATGGGAATCTATTGATATTTGTATTAACAGGAATTAAAACGCTTCCCTACTGTGCAAGCTGAAATAGCAGCAGCTGCTAACCAGGCCTTGGAGAGGTTTCGTGATGAAAGTAAGAAGACAGTTATCCGATTGGTAGATATGGAATCTTCATATTTAACAGTAGATTTCTTCCGGAGGCTTCCCCAGGAAGTTGATAAAGGAGGAAATCCTGCAGCTACAACAACAGACCGCTATGCTGAGGGCCATTTTCGGAGGATAGCGTCAAATGTTTCCTCGTATGTTGGTATGGTGTCAGACACACTTAAGAACACAATTCCAAAGGCTGTGGTTTACTGTCAAGTTAGGGAGGCGAAACAGTCATTGCTTAACCACTTCTACACACAGCTAGCAAAGAAAGAGGTAATGTCTTATGTGCAGACACCTCCCTCATATTTTAGGGAATGTATACATATATATAAATTCATTAGAGGCTGTCAGTTTAACTTGTAAAATTTTCTTATCATTAAGGATAATAAGTTAATAATATTTTGATAAACATGGGCTGGGACATTGCTCTGTCCATGTGCGTTTGTGTGTACGGTGAGTCATGTGATGGCATTCAATTTGAAGTGGGCATGTATGTGATTCTGGTTGGGTTGAACAAGAACAGTGCTTTTGATATCTCCATTACGGATTTAGTCGTTGATTTATGTGGAGCTCTTTTTGCTGTTCGATGAATACCTTTCGCTTGCATTAAGACATGGCAAATGCTTACTGCATGTTGTGTCCTCTTTTCAGGGGAAGCAGCTTTCACAAATGTTGGATGAGGATCCAGCATTGATGGAGAGAAGACAGCAGTGTATGAAAAGGCTTGAATTGTACAAGGCTGCGAGGGACGAGATTGATTCTGTATCATGGGCCCGATGATACCAGTATAACAATCCCGAAGATGAATTACCCTCGGCTCATTTCATTCATATTAGAAGCAAGCAATGTAGCATTAATTATGTTAATTGATTAACAGCATAGATTGTTTTGTCTTGACGCCATATATGTATATATGCATGACTTTGAATTCTTTTGAGTTGTGATTGTGAGGCTTCATGATATTTATCTGTGTAAGTGTTATTACTGATTGTTTTTGTTATTGTATTGTGTATGAAAGACTGCACTTTTCCTTAAGGTAGACATATGAGAATTAGTCAATTTCAAAAGAAAAAAAAAAAAAAGATAAAAAAGGACAAAGACAAAAGCTAGCTTATCGGATACCCAAAGCGAAAGCAGTGAGAAAACATTAGTGAAATTGGAAGCAACGTGTATATTTATGACATGATAACATGTTGTTGGTTAATGGTGGCATCGGTGATTGGTCCACTAATAAAATGTTTGTCGTCACAATTACGCTAACAAAACTGCCCCTTTTCTTGTTCTCATATTTCAGATATATTTTTTAAGATAAAGTAAAATTTATATTATGTTTATATATTTAAATATGTTATAATTATATTTAAAGTATTTTATATTATATAAATATTGATATATAAAATTTTAATATACTTATATATTTATTTCATATTTAATTTTTTCTACTGTTTTAGCTCTTGTTTTCATGTTTTGTAATTGCATCGCATCTAAAGTTGTCAACTGTGATTAAAATCAAATTTATTAAATATGATACAATTATTTAATATTGTTTTAACATATTTATTTATTTTTTTCTTATGTTTTATCTTTTGTTTTCATGTTTTGTAATTGCATTGCATCTAAAGTTGTCAATTACAATTAAAATTAAACTTATTAAATATTATATAATTATATTATATAAAAAATTAAAATACGATAAAATTATGATACGAAAAAATTAAAAAAAAAAAAAAAACAAACGCACACACGAATGTAAGAATATTACACAATACACAGAAAACCCGAAGAACGCTGAATTCTCAAATATGGAGTCCGACCCCGACACCACACTGGAGCAGGCACGTTCATTTCAAAAAAATATATAGAAGCCCCATCAATAGCGCAGAGGAGCACAGCATCGAGCAAATTTATTCAGGTAAATTCTAACCTTTCTTTCTATTTATCTAATAATTTTACTTTTAATTTCTCTTCTCTGTGGCTTTGGATCTGCTGCTTTCATCGTTCTCTTTTCTTGTTTTCGTCTTTCAACACTAACCAAACTCCCTCTTTTTATCTCTCTCTTCTCTTTCCAGTCATTTTCTGGAGTTCCTTCTTCCATGTTGTTTAGATCTTGGAAATTCATGGTTCTATTCCCTTGTGAATGCCATTTATTTCTTTCTCCCCCTCCCCCTTCGCTATATGCATCAAATTCCTTCTTAAACTTGTTTGCAAGCTTAACGAAATCATCTTCTTTTGTCTGGATCTCTTTGCTTTTCCTGATTTCACTTCTTACCCTTACGTCTATCTTCTTTTTCTTGAAACGAAATTTTTCATTTTGAGATTATGCAGCTTTAAACGCTTGGGTCATAAGCTAGTTTTTCACTCATGGGAACCGTTGGCGATGGAAACAAGGTAATGAAGATTATGGAATTTGTTCTGTTCAACCAATTGTTATTCAAAAAAAGGAAAAAGAATAAGACTTTTGTCCAAATATTCCTTTTTTTTTTCTTTTTGAGAAAATGGCATCTGTTATCATGGATTCGCATTTTTTTCCCACCATATCAGCTTATTAAATAATCTTCTTATCTACAGGATATCCATGTTAGCTTGGCCGACAAAAAGCCAATAGTTGTTTTTGTTTTGGGTAAGCCATTTGTACATATTTATATTTTTTTTGCTTTGATTAGCTTCACATTTAGCTTTCCATTCAGTTAATTTTCTTCTTGTTTGTTTGTTTGTTTGTTTTTTTTTTTAATATTTTTTTTCCTTTTGGTCATTGATCAGGTGGTCCTGGCAGTGGTAAAGGCACCCAATGTGCAAATATTGTGGAACACTTTCATTATACGCATCTCAGCGCTGGAGATCTTCTCAGAGCAGAAATTAAGTCTGGTTCTGAAAATGGGTATGACATCATACATGCCTGCAAAATTTAGACATATATAGAGTTTTTCTAGACATCCATTTACAGCTTGATCATTATGCATGATTCAGATCCGGAATCAACGTCAATTTAGAAAAATATCAGACTTTTAGACTTGTAGTTTTTGAGGGGGGGAAAAAACTGTGTTTATAAAGGTTGGTTATCCTTGTTATCTCTTTTTGTGGGCTGTTCCTTTTGAGATCTGTTCAATTTTTAATATAGCATGTTTTCATTGAAGATTGCTGGCGCTTTTACCCTCTACTATTCAATTTAGTTGAATAAAGTTTGTCCTTGCAAATTTTATAGGTTTTCGCTCTATTCCCCTGCTATTGCTAGGTAAGCTATTTGCATATAATCATACTGTCTTCTCATCTGCAGAACCATGATTCAGAACATGATCAAGGAAGGAAAAATTGTTCCTTCTGAGGTCACAATTAAGCTTCTCGAAAAAGCAATGCTGGAAAGTGGTAATTACAAGTTCCTTATTGATGGATTTCCTCGTAATGAGGAAAACCGTGCGGCATTTGAATCTGTTGTAAGTGTTTATCATTCTTTGTTCTGTATTTAATCTTTCAGTTTACATGCTCTTGAGCTTTTCTTTTACCAAGCCTTCTCAGCATCATTGAGTTAGCTATTCTAACATGGTGAAAAAACTTGGCCGTTCTGCAGACAAAAATTGAGCCAGAATTTGTCCTGTTCTTTAATTGCCCTGAAGAAGAGATGGAGAGGCGTCTTCTGAGTAGGAACCAGGTTACTTGATTCCCTCTCCCGCTCACTGTCTCTGTCTCTCTATTTCTTTCTAAATGGATATCTGTATGATTTTCTTAGAAGGTTCCATGTTTCTTTTTGTCATGTGCCATTTTATGTTGTTTAAACAATTGTTCTTTTTTCGCCGTAATGAAGGGAAGAGAAGACGATAACATTGAAACGATAAGGAAGAGATTCAAGGTGTTTATTGAGTCCAGCCTTCCTGTGATTGAGTACTATAAGGCCAAGGGGAAGGTCCAAGAGGTAAAACTCTGTCTGAACTGTTTGTTTATTTACTAGATGATTGGCCTGGTTACCTAAACTTCAATATTCTTGCTTTGACCTTTAGATTGATGCTGCAAAGCCCATGGAAGAGGTGTTTGAGGCAGTTAAAGTTGTGTTCACCCCAAAAGATGAAAAGGTAAATAGTCATGGGCTTCCCCCCCCCCCTTTTTTTGGTTAGAAAACAAAGCCCAGAAAGTGGATATCACTGCTTTGTAAATATAATAATGTAAAGGTATCCAACCCTATCCTATGTGTATATGTAATACGTATGATATCACGTTGAAGCAGTAATAAGTAGAGACTTTATTAAATGAATGTATTTGTTATAGGAAGAAAAGAGGAAAGTATTATGAAGAGCTTGGTATTTCAAAGTTGGGGTGTGAAGTTAAAAACAGGAGCTGGTCCAGAGCATGAACTTTGCATCTATGATAAATTAAAATGATCATCTTAGAAACATTGTTATGTGAATGAATGTCATAAGATGAAAGGAGAACACAATTTCATCGAAAAAAGGTTCCGTATCATAGTTTTACAATTTGAGACATCAAACAACGAGGTTGAACTTTGTTTGAAGCACTCTCACTTCAATACTTTAAATCATCAACTAGTATTGGAGGTCTGGATGCACTAGAGAATTGTTTGATTACTTAATATGGTTGGTTCAACACACAGAAACCATCGTTTTTTGTTTGCATATTCTGTTCTTGATTGATACATGTGGCATATACAGGTCACTGCCTAGGCTTTCCAACTTCTACCAGTAATAATATATAGCAATATCCAGTCCAGGTAACATCTTTATCTGTGAATTGTACAGACATAATTGTTTGTTTAAAACAATGTTTGATCTCTTTCTTGATCAAGCACCTTTCACTCACCCATATCATTTTCTTCCATGCAGGTCATGTTACAATTTACTGTACTATTTTGGGATGTTTTTGTGTCACATAGCATTTGGTTTATGATTACATGATATGGTTCATACCTCTATATTCTTGTTTTTGTAATGCTTCTAATAACATTTTTATTGCTGATAATCACAATAAATTTTCGGCTCAAATACTCCAGTTATCATCATTTGCGTGATTCTTATTTTTTTGCATACATGTTAGCTCCAATTTTTCATTTTTTTGAAACTCTTTATTTTTAGAGGATATGATTCCCCCAAGTTCTTCCAAAAACATGAAATTTTTTTTTAAAAAAAAATTAATTATACCTTGTGTCTAATACTTATATCCAAGTTCGAGTAATGTAACTTTGCATAATGAAATTGCCGATGTGAATGCTTCAAATGTGTGTATACTATCACTGTAGGTCGTCAACCTCCAACCAGTACACCAACATTGGCGTCTGATTGTGTAATTGGGTCCTGAAATGTAATTGGGTCGTCCACTATTTGCACTTTGATTATACTTCTCAACTGCAATACTAATTTATAATCACTTTAGCTGTTATCAATGCTGCGTTTATGATCTGATATATTTTTCCCAGAGGACAACTCAAAAATGTTTTCCACAACTTTTTTTTTTCATGGAAACATCATGGTTGTAGCTGTGATTGTCATTGGCATTGCTTTACTAATTTCAGAGCAAACTAATTAATTTCACCAAAACATGAGCCATTGGTTTAATAAAATATAATCCCACTCTCCTTAATGGTGTCGAGGACAATCCCAAGTTTACCCTCAATTCTCTCATTTTTTTGGGGTTCATAAGACATGGCAAACACATCAGCTTCCATGGACCTCTCAGCAATTAGCTTTCCTATAACCATACAGGCATTGTCGTCGGTGAGTGATGGTAATGTGTACCTGAGGTCCTTGGCGTTTGTGCTAGCAACTGATATCACTTTGCTAGTATTCCTGTGCATCACTTTGGCGTGGATGAATCGCTTTGAAAAGTAGACATTTAGTAGAAACGGTCTCATGTACATATCAGTTCTTTGCTTCCATGACTTCCTGTTAGGCTTTTTTGCAAGTTCACCTCGGGATCTCCTGGTCCAGGCCGCTGCTAAAATAGTAGAATCCTATTAACAGAAGCAAATTCAGGTTTAGATTTAAAATGAGTTTGGAAATTCGCCAATTGAAGTTTTGCAACATAATCTCCTACAATGATTGATAATACAAATCACTGAAATGGTGACTCTTTGATCATTGATTATGTGAACACCCCTTAGTCAAAATTAGAAGGAGGTGTAAGCCTCATAAACTTGCTCTAATAATACTAGAAACTTTTTGTTTCTGAACAAAGTCCTATCAATGTTTGTACTAAGCTGTTTTTGCTAGGGTTTCTTTCCTCAGGACTTTATCTGTGTAATTTCTGGTGAATCTATCTTTGCACACCCCCACCCCACCCAAAAAAAAAAAAAGTTAAGGACTTTGGAGCATAGTTGCTAATGATGAAAGGGTTAAGGACACAAATACCAAATAGGAGAAACTAGGTGGTAGTTACTAAGCTTATTTTTACGTACACACTTTAGGAATATGATAAATTCACTTGCCTAAATTATCCCACCCCTCAAAACAGATGCTGCATTCGGCTTAAATTTTTATCAAACCTCAGGCGAAAACAAGAATAAAAAAAAAAAAAAAACAAAACTCAAGAAGCCCATGAGTAAAGATAAAGAAAGTTAAGAACAGCAAACCTTGTGGCGGATGGGAAGGAAAAAGGGAGTAGGGGGGACAAGGATTGATAGCTGAAGGCTTGGTAAGAAGGAGGACCATGACAAAGCATTGGGTTTGAGTTGGCACCTCCGATGAATGAAGTGGGAAGAAAGCGGGATGGAGATGGAGGAAGATGAATATAAGCACTCCATCTTAGGATTCTCGAAGCCTATGCGGTGCTGTGCTTGTGAGCGAGCTTTCGACGAGGAAGAGGAACAAGACGATG
Source organism: Adansonia rubrostipa (assembly GCA_038381775.1). Classification (NCBI taxonomy): domain Eukaryota; kingdom Viridiplantae; phylum Streptophyta; class Magnoliopsida; order Malvales; family Malvaceae; genus Adansonia; species Adansonia rubrostipa. The sequence continues at coordinate 1,198,943 of JBBYHM010000011.1, read as the reverse complement.
TACTTTTATCGCGGATTTGGGAGAAACAGGAATATTCGATCAACTCTATTCAACAGCCCAATCTCCTCATCTTAGCATTTGATTGGATCATCCATCCACCGTCATTACTCATTATCCGGCAGAAGTATTACGTATGTAGCGCTATTTCTGCAACTCCAAGAGTTAGGCCCAACTAAAGTCAGAAAATGGGGCCTAATCAGACCCAGCTACGGACCATGAAGGGCTCTATTATTAGGAGTACACTGGAATTGGGTTTATACAGTACACTGGTTGCGCCCAATCAGCTCAACAAAAGAAATAGGCACCAATGGTCTTTGTGGCCAACCACAAATGAGCTTGAGAGAGGCTAGATAAAGGCAGAACTAACGTAATAGAATAGATACATCTGAAGTGGGCATCTGCTTCTCAATGAGCCAGATCAGCCCATTGCAGGTCCAATAAGAACCATTAAGGAGCCTGGAAGCTCAAATCAGTAGGCTTCGTAGTCCCAAAGGAATAAGCTTGAGCTCCTAATTTTTAACCCATCTCTATAGGGCTAGATACACCCATTAGAGCCCAGAAACAAATGTGGTCAAAAGATTAAACAGATAAAAAAAACTGTCCATCATGTTTTAAATTAGCGACCCCTCTGATTTACCGACGGGTCAAGGTATAATTACGGCAATTAATGATGTTGATAGGCCAACAAAATTAACATAATCAACCATTAAAAGCAATTATACAATCCACAACCACGAACAGCTTAAAATTTTGAAGGGAATATATCAGTTTTTTATTTAGTTGAAAATTCCTACAGCGTACTATGAAGACATGCGGTTTTGATAGAGACTCAGATGATTAATCCTGGATAATATTATATTTAAATGCTTGCTACATAGAAAACATAGATATCGAGTAGATATATAAAATATCAATTGCCAAATTATGTTTAGGGTTTTGATGGAGCAGGGACCCTCAGAGGCTGAAATCCATGCTTGAGAGTTGCTTCCCAAACTTTCTCAATGTTTGACATGGTGCTACCACATTCATGCTCCTCCCATCCTTCCAGTGCATGCACTATCCCAGCTATGCGCCATACGCTCATTACCCTCCTTG
>JBBYHM010000011.1:1172735-1189429 GCA_038381775.1 Adansonia rubrostipa | reverse complement strand
AGTTATTCAAGATTTGATTTGAAATATTTTTAATAGTTTTATTTTTTAAATAATTTTTTAAAATTTAATATAAAATATTTTTAATCTTTTATTATTTTAAATTTTAAATTTAATATAAAATACTTTTTAAAATTTTTTTGAATGAGTCACAGTGGGTATGCAGGAAGCTGAATGACTTTATGGGCTAAGTGTATATCCAATGTTACTCGTACCATATTGGTATCGGTCAATATATATATATTAATTTTCAATGAAACTAGTATTAGTTATTTTTGATACTATTTTAGTTTTGGTATTGATCATCATATTAGTAGTTATCGGCTCATATTGATCGAAAATAATTATATCAACAGGTACATGACAAAAACTTTTAAAAAAATTTAAATTAAAGTTGATCACAAATTTGATAAATTAAACATAATTTTTTATAAGTTTAATAAATATTGAATAAAATTATGCACAAATTTGATAAAAATTAAATGTAATTACTCATAAATTCGATAATGATTAAAAAGTTTTAACTTTATTACTTAAACTGATATTGATATTTTTATATTTGATAAAAATTCTTTAAAATATTATATATAATTAATGAATACTTGATATATAAAATTTATTTTATATTTAAAATTATTTTTTATATGATATAAATTAAATATATTTTAAATTTAATAAATCTAAAATGGTGTATCAAAACTTATCAAGTGCCAAAATAGAACGGTACCTCCACTGAACGACATTGACTCCTTTGGATATATCAGTAATTTTAGTATCCTTATAAATAATTCTTAATTATATTTCTTTACATGTGAATAAAATTTTTCATTACCCTATTATTTAAAATGAAAATCTGTCTATCAATAATACGTAATTTACCGCACAAATAAGTGGGCGTGATATCCCTTATTTTTTCAATTATTACCTAATTTAATTTTAATTATTATTTATAAATTTAATTTTAACTATTTATAAATAAATTTTCTAAATATAAATAATATTAAAAAAATATTAAAAAAATAAAAAATAATTAAATAGGTCCTAACTTGCATTTGATGTGCAAATGATATCCCTATTCTCAATGCCAGCCACCATTTCTTAAAAAATTATCCCCATTTTTTCAAATCTAAGCTTAAATTTTTTGCCTAACCCCTTATCCAGCAAACACACCACTGAATTGGCCCCAAACTCGGACTGTGACCTTCTTGCGTCCTAAACTAGCTTCCCACCATTGGGATTTGCAGAACGACGCCTAGAACTCCACGAACCCACCATGACCGACATCTAACCCAGAAGTTCTGTAGGCTCTCGAAGCTCTAAAATAGCTTTCCACGAATTACAAGCTCATCTAACTCGCAACCCCTTTGCTTTGCGAGTTAAAACTGTAAGGAGAAAAGAGTTTTTAGAGCAGAGGTTTGAAGAAAAGGTAAAAAAATATATATATATAATGTAAAGAAGAAAAAAGAAAGAGAAGAATGGAACCTGAAAAAAAACACGTTTCTTAACAAAATATAAGAACGAAAATCTTAAGATACTTGGAAATCTGGAATAAAGGGTTTTAATAAAATACATAAACCAAGAAAATATACGGAAATCTGGTAATCATTTTTTATATTTTGTTAAGAAATCTTAACAAAATAACGAACCAATAAACCTGTTTTTTTACATTTAATTTTCCCCTTTCTTCCTTTTCTTTTTTTTAAAAAAACTCCATTGCCTTAAAATTTAATTTTCCCTAAAATATATATATGTTTTCTAACATTTCTGTTTTTTTTTTAAATTTAATAAATTAACATGACACATGTCATTTTTTTATTGGCTATCAAGAAGAAAATTTGAAAAACTTAACGGACTTAACTCTGAGTACTATTTTAATAGACAGATAAATAATTTAAATATTTAAATTAATGTTTTAAAAATAAAGATATCACATTGATAATTTTAATAAAATTTAATGGTCATTTGTAGCATAACCCTTACTGTTTTGATTAAACACTCCACCATGGGCACTAGAGTTGCGTGTACGTACTTCATTGAGAGAAATCCATTCCTATCCAATCCAAGATCCTTACAGGCATACAAAGATTGTCCTCTCTAAATTTTGGATTACCCTAAAATAATTTGTAAGCAATGGAACTCTCTTCGGCAAAAATTATACTAAAACTGAAGGATCAAGGGCAGCTCCTACGGTCCTACTCGTGAAGACGGTTGACTCAATAATATTTTTCTTGATGCCAGCATTGCATTGCAATTTCTTCCTTCCCGGATGTCAAGATATCAATCTCCTCATGGTTAAATTCTATAATTTCTAGCGTTAGAGTAGGCCCCAGCCCCCACGATGGGAAAGGCAAGGGAGGTCCGAGATAAAACGTGTATCATGAAGTATTTAAAGGGTTTGGCAATGGCCAGATAAATTTACCAAGAAGAAAGTAGTGCACTGTGGAAGTTAGATGAAGTTTCAGGAGGAAAAAGTAAATGCAATGTTCTAGTTTTTGGGGCGTGCTATCATTATACCCTAATAATCGCGCTCACAGACTCAGAGTTCCATCCCACGAATCCATGGTCCCAAAACAAATGCTAATGCTCTACTAGGCTGTCGTTCAAATTGCGAAAGCTTTCCCCATCGAGGTGAGTCCCGCTTCAAAAGCTATGAGGCCCCTTTCATAGATACGACAAACACATTGTCGTACGTTGTGAATTGTAAAGGCTTATGATTTATTAAAAAGATGATTTCAGACTCAGTTTTCCCTGCCATGAGAAATGAAAATGGTTGACGTCACCACCGAAACTACCACAGTATTGCTTTGCTTTCAGACCGTCATTTAAGGAAAGATCATTGTTCCTGTCTTTTTCCACTTTTCATCAATGACAGGCAGGTTTTGTTTTAAAGAAAATTTAATTCTAATAAATAGTTTAATTTAATTTCTTACAAGCGTTTTTTTCTCTAACTTTGCTTTGAACCTAAGAAAGAATATAAGGATTTTTTGTGTTTTCCCCCCCTTTTCTAGGTAGGCGCCCGCAACGCATGAGATTTGATGTTTCCGAATAGTGAGAGAAAAATGAGCTGGTAATTGCTTAACGGAAGGAAGTATTATTCGATGTTTAATATTTATATTTAATGTATATTTAAATATAAATATAAAATTATAATTTTTAGATATATAAAATATTTTTAAAAAATTAAATATATTTATGTTAAATATATATACGTATCCGTCTTCAAATTCGAATAATGTAGCTGCTACCTACCTGCACAAGTGGTATAACATTACAAAGTAGGTCAAGTTTAGAAGAAATTGAGAACTTTTAACGACTGTTTGGTGAGAGACATCCAAAATTAAATTATTATATTGGATCATGTGTTGTTTGTGCAGCTTGTGTTGTCGAAAGACAATTAAAACACAAACACCTTCTCAACCAATCAGGGGGCAACGTTGAATTCTCAGAGACAGGAAAATAAAGTACGTTGTTTGGTTCGATTTACTATTAAGATTTTGCTAACAGGGCAGGGCAACCTTTTAATATTTTAGCTAAACTGCTTATTGTTATAATATTTCACGTTTAACGTAGTAGTTTTAACTTCAATCACTCCCCAACAAAAACTGCTACAATCAAACATCATTAATCATTCAGCCTGAATTTCAAATGGTTGATTTGTAAAATTAACTTTAAAAATTGATATTCAATTCAATCAACATGAATTTTGATTTATGTATTAACATCTGAAACCCTTTTAATGAAGAAATCCATTTTTTGTTTCTTGGAATCACTTGGTTTATGGTGTAAATGCAGAGTTGAAGCCTGTAGGAGAGACGGTTAGATAAGGGAGAATTGATAGGTGAAGAACCACTGGTCACGGTGTCCTTTTCAACCTTAGCAATAATTATTGATAGTGGAAGACTACTCCTTAGCTCTTAGAAACGAACAACTAAACTTCATAGCTGATGAGATTCTTTTTTCCTTATTCTTTAAGATTAATTTTTTTTCATTGTACGGAAGTGGGAAAATTATTTTTCTCACTATATGATGCAAAGATTCAATCATATGAATTCTTCCATTACCTTACTCTTTTGAAGGTAAGAAATAGTGAATATTACTACTTCTTTTGCTATATACATAGATATTCATGGTTAGAGAGTGTGTAAGCATTGACAAATTAAACATAATAATAATAATAATAATCTAACCAAAATGGTTCCATCTGATTTTGATGTGCAGGTTAGAGACACTGTTTATGTTCTTCAGCTTTGCAAAATTTGAGCTGTTGTTCACTGTTGCTAACAATCTGAGATACCATCCACTCAAGGTAACCAATCAGTAGTTGGTGTTCTAGTTCTAGTTCTAAGTTCCTTCTCCATTTTTACAGAATAAAAACCAAAGCTTTTACTTCTAACTTCCTAGTTTGAAGCTACGTAGGGCTTTCCTGCTAATTAACTTCCCTACTTTAGTTCTCAATTCTTTTTCAAAGTTGTTATTAGTTGGCAAATATTTCTCTCTTTCAGCGTTATTACTCTTCCTCACTAAAATGTCTCTGTTTTGAAGTACCTTAGTCCCTGTTTTGACATCAAGTTTAACTTGAAAACGGGTTTCCCTCTTAGGGCTGAATATCTTGGCGAAGTCCTGCAATGGAGTTACTGAGTTTGTTCATTACATCACTGATACCAGTTATAAAAGTACTGCTGGTTATTGCTGTTGGCTTATTCCTTGGAACCGAAAGTGTTGATCTTCTAGGGGCAAATGCGAGGCAACATTTGAATAATGTAAGTTGACACTCTATATGTATAATAGCAACTTAAGTATGACACAATAATGCTTGAAAATGAGTTGGTGAGGAGCTTGAAAAGAGAAAGAGACTAAAGCTTTTACGATGCCGGAGTGCCCTGCCATTCATCGCCCATCACCACTTAAATAGGATCTGCCTAGATATGTGAAAAGAAGGAAGAAGAAAAGCTTGTATAATAGTAGTAGGATCTGCCAAGATCTGCGAGTGTTTAAGTTCACTTTTTTTTCCCCAAATCTTCAAATCACTGTTTTTCTTTCCATCTTCCCCGCGAATGCTTGTATAGACAAAGGACTAATCATAACCAATTCATATGAGCAGCTGGTATTCTATGTTTTCTTTCCGGCTCTTATCGGCTGCTGTCTTGCTGATACGATCACTGTCGAGAATTTGGCTACCTTGTAAGTTCATTTATGTTCAATTCATTTCACTAAATAAGAAACAAAAAGTTGAGGTATATCTTCCCGCTTATTTAACAAATATATCATTTTCTTGGATGCATGTCTAGGTGGTATATGCCAGTAAACATCTTTATCTCATGTATCATCGGTTCAGCACTTGGATGGATACTCGTAAAGATTACAAGAACTCCTCGACACCTACAGGGCCTGATAATCGCTTGCTCTTCTGCAGGTAAGAAGATTTCCTCAGTAGTTACAAATATGCTAATGCTATCTAGAATGCCCAGATTAACGGTATCGCTCTTTCAACTTAATCATGAAAAGCCATTTCTATAGAACTGATAGATATTGTGTACGAACTATGTCATATTTTAGACAAAAAGTAATTATTTGTGAAAGTTACTACGATCTTGTCCGGTGGAAAAAAGATTTGAGCTAAAGAACATTTCAATCTTAGCACTCCATTGTCTATACAATGTTATTATGCATGGAATGGAGACGGAACGAAATCATAATGACAATTGGTGGCCAATGCGCGGCCGAATGGCAGCCATAAATTACCTGTAAAAAACCTATAGAGCTTTGATAAGCATAGGAACAATATGCATTGTACAATTTGAAAACCCCATATTTTAGATTGAGCTCATTTTAAAGTACAGTATATCATTTGTGTTCCACCGTGTTTTTCACCAACTGCATCTTTAATTAATTTCCTTCAATATATATATTTATTTGTTTATGTATATTTCCTTTTGCATCATTGCCCCAAAGTTGGAATATAAGGCTTGTGTGTTTGACGTTCACAGCAAATTTGGGGAACATGCTTCTTATCATGCTTCCAGCCATTTGCGAAGAGGCGAATAGTCCATTTGGAGATTCATCCACCTGTTCTGCATATGGAGAGGCTTATGCTTCACTTTCTCTAGCGGTATCGCCTATTACTCTTGCTCCATGAATGTGCAAATAAAGAAAGAGTAATAATAACACATGTTTGTAATTAAATATTAGATGTCATTCGATGCCTGCCCTGATTTATTGTTTAATGATTAGTTAAGTAGAAAGGGATCGTCTAATGCATCTTTTTTCTTTTATTTTTTTATTTTTTTATTTCTTATTGAGTGAAGGGTGCTTCTTTCTAGTTTTGATGGATTTGTAGAGACTAAAAGTAAAGATGAAACGCAGAGAAAAAAAGCTGAACACGAAAATGGAGAGGAAAACTAAAGAAATAATAGAAGAAAAGGTCTTTTGGAATTAGCTCTTGGTGTTGTGAACTTAAGGTTTCATTCTTATTTATAGTAGTTCTACATCATAAACAAACAAACACAAACAAACAAAAAGGATATTAGAACTTATGATTAGTTACACTACAAAGATAAGGTTTATGATTAGTCATATTACCAAGATAAAAGCCTAAAATATGCCTAAGATATGGTAAATCTTAAAGATAAAGATATGGCCTATAACTTGTCATTTTACTAAGACTAATCAAATCATGAAGATTACAAAATATTTCAAATGAAAAGACAAGTCAATGGTAAATTTAATTAATATGTTGATGGAAAAATGTCACTACACTTGACACATTTTCCGCTTTGAATGCATTGTCTTGGTGTCATACATGGCAACCTTAAAAATTGATAAGTGGCACATCAAACTTGTTGCATTAACATATGTTATATTTGGTTTATTGAAATAGAATAATTATTTTGTGAGAATAGAATAGAGTAGGAATGGAATTGAATAGTTATATGCAGTAGTTTGGTTCTGTGGAATAATATAGTATGGGATTTGAATCTCCTACAAAGGAGATTTAAATCTTCTAAAGCAATTTTTTATTCCGATTAAGGTTGGAATAGCTATTTAGTGGGAATGGGGGCTCGGAATGGCGATTCAGTGATTTCTCAGAATAAGACCATAATAGGCTATTTCATGAAATAGCCGTTCTGTGAATCAAATAACCGTATTACCGTAGCACGCTAGAATATAATTGTAATAGAATTCCTTTTACAATGAAACAAACACACTTATTAGTAGTTCAACTGTATAGACAACTTCTTGCATGACTAGTCATTGAAGACTATATGAAACAAAAGAAAAGAAAAATGCGGTAATACATATCCTCAGCATGGCAATAACCTTCAGTTCTGCATAATTGAAGTTCTTTTAGTTTTTTCTTGAAGCTGTGTACTACAATGACTTTTATAATTTTGTTGCTAATTATACAGATACAAGCAATTTATGTGTGGTCCATTTTGTATTTTATTATGCGGACGTCTGCAAACTGTGAAGTTGAAGAAAAGAATGGAAATGGAAATGGCTGCAAAATCATTGTAAACGCTTCTGGAGAAACCGCTGAAATACTCTTGGATGATTGTACAGAACCTTTACTTACTTCAAATGGTAGCTCTCAAGACAACATATATCAAGTTGACTTACCTCAAATTACGGATGAGGGGAATGTCAAGGTTTATTTCCACTTTTCGCTTTGAATACAAATATTTCCCCATGTTTTGGAACCTCTACCTTTTGTTAGAGTGAATTAAAAGCATGAGAATACTCATAATGTACAATACTACTGTATAGATTATGATTTTGTCCTAAGTATCTTGACAGGAAATTATTGGTACATGCTGCTTTTGGTAATAATGAAAGTTCCATTTTCTTCCTTTTGGAGAATGGTAGAAAGGGTGCTTGAGGTTTTGGCTTTATTCAAATGCCAACTTAATTTTTTTCTCATGATGTTTTCTTAGATTTCAACTCTCGGAAAGATCAAGCAATGTTTTATGACTGTTATTAGAAGCAAGAGCCTGAAGATGATTTTCGCACCATCTACAATTGCAGCGGTATGCTCATTGTCTTCGTTATCTTCTAGAAATTGACTTTTATAATTTATTGAAAAATCTGAAAAATGGTATTGAGAAATGGCCAGTGCTCCATAAATGTACTATAACGAATCTGCATGTAGGTTAGTTGAATCGTTTCTCTTGTAGACTTTTAGCAGACCAATTAATAATATGCATATGTAGCTTCTTTATGTTTAGAAAAATGGTGAAGCCTAAGATAAGAGGGGAGGGAAAAGTTTTTCTCCTTTGTACTCTTTCAACTATGTGCCTATCTAAATAATGATCAGTGCAAAAGGGAGAAACAAAGATTCAATGTAGAATTACCTAATTTATCATGGTGGTGATGACTACAATAAAATATAGAATAGTAGTTTTCAAAATTTACTTTTTGGCTTTTGACAGGGTGATTTAAAGGGCTTATTAGAACCTGAGCTTAATTCAATTAATTCATACAACCACTCATAAGAAGTGACATTTGGTAAATTTGGGATTTGAAACTCAATATCTACTACCCCTTCCCCTATCACCAGGCTACAATTTGTTTATACAAAAAGAAAAGTGCTTTATTAACCTCTTGTCTGCTTTTGGTCATGCTACAGAGGGAACTTCAGGGTTTAGACTAATATGTTTGGTGCTTTCTTTTATAGATTGTTGGGTTTATTGTCGGAATAGTCTCTCCACTTCGAAAGGCACTGGTTGTTGATAGCGCTCCCTTTCATGTCATCTACACTTCCATAGAATTGATAGGGTGCGTATAAATCCTGAGACATACTCTGTTCTGCTCCCGATCTTGAGACTGGTTTCTTTCTGCTGTTGAGAAGCTAAAGCTTTATAATACATGTATAATGTGTATAATTAAGTACTAATTATCGCGCTACCAGATAAGTAAAGTTTTTGCCTAGCAGAGATCAGGTTTTTTTATCTTCTTTAAACTACTACTAGCTTCTTTAGAGATGGGCAATATATCGAACATTAATTGTCCAAGATTTTTTTTACTATTACATTATTTTGTAAAGAAAAGAAATTTGGAGGCAGCCATAAGTATCAAAATCTTCAGATTGCTCCTAATGCTTCCATCATAAACGCATTGTTTTAGTATGTTAGAAACTCCTATAATAGGTAGTTGAAAGGATATTGCGTGGACAAATTAATAGAGATAGTACTTGAAATAATCTCAATATATTCTTAATTTGATATGCTGTGCATCAAGTTAATTATAGCTGTCAATAATTTGGTTTTCTATATCTTTCATCTGATCCTGGGCAGAGAGGCAGGAATCCCATCCATTACCCTGATAGTGGGAGCAAATCTTCTTAAAGGTAATTTGCTAAATGTTAGCTGGTACTAATGACGCTGTTGTTGGAGTTTGAGTTTGCCTAAACTAACCAAGCTGCTTCAATTCCCTATTCCCTCCAGGGTTGAAAGGGTCAGGAGTAGGAACATCCCTTATTGTTGGGATTATTTTGATAAGGAATATTTTGTTGCCTGCAAGTGGCATTATTGTTGTAAAAGCTGCAAAGTATATAGGTTTGGTGCAATCAGACTCATTCTATGAGTTCACTCTTCTGCTGCAGTATGCCATTCCGCCCGCAATGAACATAGGTACAACTTGATAGATAGGTAGACGGATAAATGTGTGTTGTGCTGCAATGTTACTCAAATTCTGGGTCGAGTGTTGGATACAGATATGTATCCATCATGATTATAATCAGTTTTTTTTATACTTTCATGCTTAATGCTCCAATATATGTTAGACACAAATGTCAAAACATGAATATATAAAAAAAAATGTAGAATTTGAATAGTATAGTTGTGCTTGTATACAGTAATAGCAATTCTGACTGTTAAAAAGTTGTTTGTGCAGGGACCATTAGCCAGATGTTAGGAACCGGAGAGAGCGAATTTTCTGTGCTTATGCTTTGGAATTATGTTGTGGCAGCCTTCTCTCTCACACTCTGGACAGCCTTCTACATGTGGCTTGTCACTTGAGCAAAGAAGCTTTGATCTTAATTCTTGCGGCAGGTGTAACATCTCAATCCAATAAACTTGAGTCCTTATTTGTGAGGCATAATTTGTGAGATAAAACTATAAAATTTTCAGATCTAAATGAATCATACCTCACAAATTGGATGTAGGCATCCACAATTGAGAAGTTCAATCTACCAAGTCTTTTTTTTTTCTTTTTCCCAATTGCATGTCCTCACCTTACAGTTATGATTCATATATGGATTATTTATTTTTTAGTATTCAAAATGATGTATCTGCTCTCTGCTCTTCATTCCCCAACTAAAAATAACGAAAAAAAAAGACTTTCTGCATGGCAATCGGAACTTGCGTTTTACAATAGGGTTAAAAGAGCCAATTTATCTTCATAATATTGAAATTTATCATTATAATTACACATGCTAACAGATAGACACACCATCCTTTGCTTTGATAAACTTAAGAACTTTGTTCATTTCAATCCCATTCTCTCTTTTGCTAGAATTCCTCTCAATAACTAGTTCATTTCAGACCCATTCTCTTTTGCTTTGATAAACTTTTCATCATTGAATGACCAAAAAAAAAAAAAAACTACAATTCAGGACCAAACTTGAAAATTCGCCTAGTTATTATTTTTTTTTTTTGGGGAAATTTAGATATGGGGAGAAGATAGTTATGACAATAAATAGTCAAATACAATACATGTATCTTAAAAACAGTTACAGCTCAGCAGATGGGATCAAACATACCCAATTCACACGGAGTTAAAGAGTTGAGAGCAGGGCGAGTAAATACCATTTCCAACTATAAAACATATGCAAACAAGCTAAATTTACTCCTAAATTTGGCAACAATCTCGGCCTCCCAATGTTGGTTCTCCCGTCAAGTTGAGAAAAATACATTTTAAGAACCTTTGGTGGATTCATCTCCTGGTACATCATCCTCATCATGGTAAATATTCTCGGCCATCTGCCATATCTGAAGTATGTTATCTTCAGCAACACTAGCAATAACCCAATCTTCACACGGGTTCCATGAAAAATCAGAAATTTTACTGGTGTGACCCCCATGAATGAAGAGCAACTCAGGTGGACCATCTTCAGCATCCTCTGGTGTCTGTTCCTCATCAATCCTGCATAGGAAGATTCAAATGACAACAATATTAAAATGTGAAGGAGGTCACTGCATGTAGTTGAATCAAAAGAAATTAACTAGGTGATACAGTCAATTTTTTTCTTTCTTCATTTTTCTCTCTTTACTGAGAAACTTAGTGAAGTTTACATTTTACTCAGAAAACTGAACAACATAATTTGGCAATGAGTTACTCACCTGCTAAGATCCCATACCATAAGCCTTCTACCAAGACAACAAGATGCTAAGATTGTCTCATTCTTTGGATTCCACCCAACCTGGAAAACTTCTTCCCTGTAGCACACCATTGCGAAAATAACTTAATGACTAGTTAAGCGCATATCTTCAAGAACTCCACAAATGCATTAAGTATCCAAAAAGAGAGAAGATAAGAATATTTCATGAATCCACAAAAGTAACCAGAGCATGCCTTGAGTAGAATTTCTTACTTGTGGCTATCGAAGGTGTGGAGTGCAGTACTAATCTTGCGGAGATCAAATAACTTAACCGTCTTATCAGTAGAACCCGTTGCCACAACCCACTCATTAAAGGGATTGAAAGCTAGGCAGTTGACCTGATAACATGAAAATAACAACATCAAACCACAAAGCGTGCAAACTTGCGACATAGTATTGAACTTCTCCACTTGTTAGCATTTCCAATCAGCAAAAGCACAAATTATCAGAGCATATATAAATTAAAATTTTACTCTATTCATCTGAATTATAACCAAACAATCAGCACATAAATTGAAGGCAGAACAAAATGGTACTAAACTAGGACGGACAAATGAAGCAAGAATTGAACAGAGTTGAGTCCATAAGTTGATATTTTGGGGTCACTTTCTATCTACAATGAGTGAATTCCCCTCCTAAATCCCAAGCCAGATTCAGCCTAACTAAAACAGAAAGAAAAGAAATCAGCGTGCACAATTGTTTAGTGGAAAAGGTTAAACTTTTTACATAGAATAAAAAAGAAAAGGAAATTTGATTGATAGGCACCTCACTCTGGTGAGCAACTACGGACTGGATAGGCTTGGTGACAGATGGGGTTCGCAGGTCCCAAATATGTAGGTATTGGTCATCCCCAACCGAACCAAACAAGTACTCGTGTCTGAGATGCCATGCAACGTCTTCGACGACGCCCTCGTGGACCCTGAAGATCTGCATAGCATCAAGAGCCTTGTTCTTGGGAGTGGCATTGATGTCCCAAAGACAAATCTGAGCATCATCAGAGCCACTAAGCAAATGGCCTTGCTTGAACTTACTCCAAGACAGACCATAGCCCTCAGTGCTGTGGCCCCTGAGCCTCAAATCAGGACTGCAGGCGCCATCCAAAGGCGGCTTGGAAGGATGCTTGCTGTAGTCGAACACAAAAACCTCAGCGCTGACCGTCTTGGTGGCTATAATGAAAGGATTCTGGGGCATATAACGAGCCCTGTTGACCTCCCCTTCGTGATTGATTTGCTGAATAATCTGGACCTTGCCGCTGGCACATCCGAAGCCGCCGAGGTCGGAGCGGTCGTGGTCGTATTGGCGAGCATCATTCTCGGAGTCCTGGAGGGGGAGCTGGACCTGGGCCAGCATGAGGTAATTGGGCTCGTTTTCGGAGGTGTGGGTGCCCAAGATCATCTTTTGAACGGAGTAGTCCTTGCCAGGAGGCTCGTCGCGGTCGGGAAGCCATTCGACGGTGAGAGAGGGCCACTCGAGGGCGTGGGTAATGACCAGATCGTAGAGGAAAGGAGTGTTCTTTTTCCAAATTTTGTACTCCTCGTTGATCAGTCGCTCCTCAATCTCTCCACGCATCTCCTCTTCGTCCTTTCCCATCTCTTTCTCTCAATTTTGGATTTGCAGCGTTGCTGTGCTGTTATTAGATTTAGGGTTTTTTCTTCTTTATGTTATTCATTTACTATTCCCGCCAAGGGCTTGATTCGGGTCGGAATTAGATATGTATTTGTTTAAATCAGACTTTAAATATAATTATTTTTAATTAAGTTTGGTTTAAATTATTATTTAATAATTAAAATATTATTTAAATTTAATTATAAAATATATTAATATTAATATAATTTTTAAGTAAATAAATTTAATTAAATAAATTTAAATAATTAAATTTTTATTTCAAATCTTTATTAAAAAACACAATCAAATTAAACAAATTTTAAACTTTATATTTACTCAGAACTTTTTTATAAATTGAGTCCAATTTAACTCGATTACCGTCTTTATCGGTTGCTTGGTAGTGCAATTACTCCATTTAGGTCAAAAGATTTTTTTTTTTTTTTAATAATATGGGTTTGATTGTGGATAAACGGGACACACAACTATTACTTGAAAAGTTAGTTACTTCCATTTTATCAGCACTTAATTTTTATTGCAGCCTGATTTTTCTAGCTTAGCTTGTGATCTCTTCTCCATCATCAGCCTGATTTCATTGTGATAAATAAATGTGATTGCGAAGGAACTCAGTCAGAAACTCATAATGAAACGTCATCTAATCATTTAGCTTAAGAATAAAAAAGACACATAATTTCATCTAGTATTTTTGAGGCTCCAGCATCAGTCCCATCAATTGCCCTTAATAGCATTTCAAACCCAACTCAAATTAGATCCTAAACTTCAATGGTTTTAAGGAGAAGTAACTTCCTAAAACTGCTGCAACAGCATTCAGAAGAAACTCTAACCTTTTAAGAAACATGGAAACTCCTGCTGCAACAGGTTGAAATTGCTCAAATATATGCTGAACACAACCGAGCCATGCTGCTCCTTGATGCAATAGAGCTGCACCTTTGGCTGAAAACCACAACTCGAAAATTAACATTTATTAAGGATTTACTAAGTAGCGTTTACTTGTTAAAACTGATAAAAGAAGAAACAATATACGGCATTGTCAATACATTCTGATTCTTCGGACAAGATGGAATATAATCTCAATCACATTAATTTTTCCCTAAAGATTAAGAGATAATACATAATTCACCAGACACTAGTTGCATCGATCATTTCATCCACCATAACTCCTGCCTTTCCTTTCACATCACCTATCAATTTCATGACCGACAAAGTAACACGTGTATGTTGATTTCGAGTTCAAATTGCTTGAAAAGAGTGAATGAAACGAAAAAAGGAGCAAAGGGATCAAGCATGAGAATGGTAGCAGACATTGGACCAGAACAGTGTTATTCTCATCAGCTAAAATTTTGCCCTATACTTAGCAACTGCCCAGCCACGACATTCCATGATTTCAACTTGGTTTATTTTATTATATATTGAAATGATATTAACCTGCTTACTGCTTCTATATCATAATCTACTCCATTTCTTTCCAGGTTTACGAATATTCAAAAGTCTATCAATCATTTTTCCCTGTCCCCAAATATTGAAATTTTGATCAATCAAAGCATTTGAAAAATGAGAAACGGTATCCTCTCCCCACCCAAATAGGAAGCAAAACACAACATCCGCAAATACGCTAGTAGATTTCACCTCTGCAACATTTTGCCCATCACCAACATTTAAAAAACCGGATCAGGGGTCAGACTCATAAAACTTTCAACTAACTATTCAATTGGTTTAATTGACTGAATTGGTCATTTTATTAAAATAAAAAAATTTAAATATTAAATATATAATTTTAATGATAAATAAATATTAAATATAATAAATATTTAATAAAAATATGAATTTGATTATATGATCTTTTGTACAGACTTAAGGGATTAAAGGATGTCATGACTTACTATATAAAATATTTTAACAAATAAATTTAAAACTGATTTTTAATGATATGACCTTTGGTGTTTACGAGTTTTTAACAATTTGTATCAAATTTTTGCTGGTTCACCCGATTTTCTGCCGGTTCGAGTATATCTCAGTTTGACAAAATCAATTGAACCAGACGGGTCATCGGTTTCTAGTTCAAGTGCCACGACCTGCCGATCAGTAACACTGCCCATGGCACTTTTTACCAACAATTGTGAGACGTGCATCAGATATATATATATATATATATATATGTATATATATATTGCGAAAGCATGTGCTCTGACAACACCAACATCTGGCGAGACTACCACCAAATCATCAGAACATATTGTCTTGGTAGTAAGAAAATCAAGAATCACGGGCTGGAATTGCAGAGAGAAATATTTATTAACAATGAGCAAAGAGTTCAGATAGTAGCTGACGCAGAACAGAGCACCATATGCAAGAAGAGCTGATAAATTAGTGGATAAAGCTTTTGTAATAGCAACTCACGGGTTAATGTCAAAAACAAAATACGAACATAAACTAGCTTTTCGTGGGAGGATTATCTTTAAAGCATTTCATAGGTACTAAGGTAATTTGAACTAAATTCCTATCTAGATTCTTGTACCATACTCCAATATTTGTACTTAATGCCTAGTTGCTTACATGTAACATAGACTCATAGCTCTAAACATAGAACATCAGAGGGATGCAGATTAATAGGTTAATTACATAACCATAAACTTGATCCACAGGGATATCAAAGTAGCCCATGGGTTGCCTAGAATGAAGGTCACAAGCAAGAACACGGATAGCATCTGTTTCTCATTAGTATGTCACTACAAAAGACATCACTTTGTCCGATGGAATTTTTTAAAAGACACAAAAGAATACTTTAGTATGTCACTACAAAAATTCGTCGAAAATGTCGGAGTAAATTCCGACAGCCATATCCGCAAAAAATAATGCATTTCCAACAGAACAATTGCGTTGGAAATAATTAATTGCTATGTGATTACTTATTTTTTAATTTCGTCGCAAAAAATCAGTATCAACATAACTTCACTTTGTGCCTAGGGAATTATCTATCCAAAATAATTTTCTGACAGAATTTTCTATTGGAAAATGTTTTTGATGAAAAGTTCAATCGGAAAAAGTAAAATATTTCGTCGAAAATAATATTGACGTGAACGCAAAGTGACACGCCACACTTTATTTTGACAAAATAATACGGTCGCCGCAATTCCATCGATAATATTCATCATTCGTCTCTAATGCTTTAATTTTCTGTCGAAAATAGTCTAGAGTATTTCCAACTGAAAATTTTCAGAAATGCTCCAATTTCATCGTAGATGAGTCACTATTTCCGACGAAAAAATCTATCAAAAATAATTTCGTTGCTAATTATCTTGTCTCTCGTATCGTATGACCTAGAGCTAATTAGATTGTACAAAGAATATATAATTAAATGCATATTTATCACTGTATTTTAATGATACAAGGTCTTTCTTCCTATTAATATAATAATAAACAATTATTAAGTACTAGACCTGCTCGTGGGTCGGACCGGGCCAGATTCGGGCCAAGCTTGAGTATGGTATTAATATTAAATATGTTTGCTCAAGCCCGACCTGGCTCGAAATATTGGCCTCAAATTTTGCCCAAGCCCTCCCATATTTGTAAATAGACAGTCCGAGCCCGTTTAAGCCCGCCCATATTATATTTTTTAAAATTTATTTTTTTAAAAAATATATATTTTAAAATTTAATCTTTATTAATTTAATAATTTTCTTTTATTAAGTTTATAAATATA
>JBBYHM010000011.1:1142095-1172635 GCA_038381775.1 Adansonia rubrostipa | reverse complement strand
TTTATGAGTAATTATGTCTAAGATTCATCAAATTTATGAGTAATTATGTATAATATTCATCAGATTTAAGATCAGTGATGGTTTAACTTTTTTTTACAAGCTTATATTGTGTACTAGCCAGTACAATTATTTTTCGACCGGTACCACCGAAACAGGCTGATACTTATCGGTACGACCAGTACAGACTGAAATCAAAATCGAAATAAAATTAACTATCATCGGTACTGTTATATATCAAAATTAATACGTATTGATCGATATAATCAGTGCCGGTATGGTACAGACAACTATGGGATGTGATTAATATTTCAAAGTTCAGCGGCGCTGAATTTTCCGCGGTATCTGTCCTTTGATATCTCTATCAGTGATAACTTTTCCAAAGTCTTTGAGGAGGCAGTAGGGTTCGGGCACAGGACAGTGGAAAAAATAGCGTCTTTATGAGTGAATTCCATGGCAGGTTTGTCATTGTCAACGAATAATTTAGCCGGGATCTTGGCGCAGTTGTCAAGACTTGCCGCAAATCTTACAGCCCACACAAGGATCCTCTTATTTTTCTCTGGGTTCCTAATATGACAATATCAAATGTAACACCCATTGACGGTGCAGAATTCAGAGCCAAGAGGTAGAGTTATGAAAATTAAGGTATAATTTTCAATTAGATAAAATGAAAAAAATAATTAACTTTGAATATTATAATGAAGTAGTAAAGTTTTAAAAAATCTTTTAAATTGAAGATTGAGATATCAAGTTAAATCGGTTTCTTATTTGTTTTAGAAATAAGAAATAAGAGTTCTTCGTTTTGATTGGTAAAATAAAAGTGCCCACACACATGGCACCATCACTCTTGAAGGATACTGTGGGAGGTCCTTTGGTGATGTTATCTTTATTCTGTAGGAGTATACACAAGGAAGTATAAGGACATCCTTGATCTTACTGAGACATGTTTCTGACATCATGATTATATATTACACACATCCACATGTCTTTTTTTTCGAACTTATGTTTAAGCTGAACTTGTCTAGTGAAAAGTTCCTCATTTTTTAATTATCTATTGAATAAATTATGCATAAATTAGGGTTAATTCCCTTCAACTAGTATAAAAGTTAGGTTGTGACTAAAATGCATGATTTTGAATGATACACCATGTTTATATGTACTGAAAGAGATGACAAACAAATTCTATATGTATGTTGAAAGTGTGCTTGTTGTTTACATTTATGAAATTTAGAACATTTTAAAAAAAAATTAAATTTCAAAAATTATAAATAAAAAATGAAATATTATACGAAACTCGTATAAGTTTGGACATTTTACTGTAAAATTCAAAAGGTTCGAACTTTCTTTTTTGTTTAACATACGACAATTGTATTTGGCATGCCATAAAATAGTGTTAAACAGATAATGAAAAATTAAAAACAAAGAGAGTAGATGCTTCTTGACTTCGACCCTTGTAGACTTGCAACCATATTTGAGCAAAAATCTAGAAAGCCGTGGTGATTGACGAGTAGACTTTCACAACCTCCATAGACCCAAGTGGAGGGCACTGTGATTCAAAATTTATGAAGGAAAGAACCCACATGCATTAATGGCCGAATCAACATTTGTAACTTTATGGTCCATTTTTGAAAGAAGAAAGTTTTGTACACATCATGACAGTAAAATTTCTAAGTTGACAAATGCCAAACACTTCGATTCATAACAGGTCCTCCGCGGTTGGATTTATTCAATATTTGTTCCCTTTTTAGTTATTTATAATCAATAAATGTCAAGATTTGGACTAAAAATTGTCTCTACTCTCTCTCTCTCGTTTATTAATTTATGTGGTTGTTGGACTATACATAAGGTTTGAACTTTTGTTTTGTTTTTTTTTTATCCAATTTGGTTAGTGGTTTCATTGAGAATTGTTGACTATATTTCAAAATTTTGAGAGGAAAGCAAATTTGAATAAGGAAATGCAAGGTGGTGGAATTTTTTGGTTTTGAAATTTTGAGGGTCATATCATTAATTTCTTTGAAAATTTTTTTGATTAATTCTAATTAATTAATTTATATTAATTAATTTCAAATGATACATGTAGACAACTAATTTCATCTAGACCTCCTCATGTAAGCTTAGTTCAAACCCTCACCTCAAGTAGGAACATTTTTTGAGCCCCAAATTCTATTCTTCTAAGGTTTAAAATCTCTAAGAATTCATAGGAATTTAAAAGTCCCAACAAGTCATGAATGACCAAGAGCCCTAAAGATTGATTTGCGTCGAACCCAATCAAACTTGGTTAAAAAAAGGCAAAGAAGATAATTAAGTCATAATTGAGGGGAAAAAGTCAAAATTTGAATGAATTGTTCAGGGACGAGTAAAGTCAACTTTTTCCAAAATAGTTGAAAAAATCAACTTTTAATTAGAATTGGTTGAAAAAATTCAAATTAAATAAAAAAAAATGCAACGTAGGAATTTTTCGTTATAATATAGAATTTATAACTAGACTTTCTACAAATAAAATTTTTATAGAATTTTTAATTAAACTCTTTATAAATAGGCATTTACTTAAAACTTTTTTCATATAGAGTATTAAATATTCACATATAGAATTTAATTAAACTTTCATGCAAGGAATTTTCAACGTGGAATTTTTTATATGGAATTTTCAATTAAACTTCTTACCTATAGAATTTCCTTTTTTATTTAAACTTTTACTTATAAAAGTTTTAATTAAACCTTACACAAATAGATTTTCTAATTAAATTTTTAGATATAGGCATAGCATTTTAATTAAAATTGATTCGCAAGGTTCCAAGGTGAAGTTTGTTTTTTACCTTCTAGCAAGTGCTAAGTTTATGCAAAATGAAATCAATGTGTGATATCCGTTTTGACTCTTTGGGAACTGAAATTTAAAATTTTGGTTGCATTTATATGTAATAATTAATTTCCAACAAAAATGAAGACCATTCTAACGGACAATATTGCACGAAGATTTCCATTATACATGTAAATTACCTAAAGATTTGTTAGGTATGAGCTCATAGATTAGAGATTGGTTTTAGTTTGTTATTGAAAGGAATCACATATTCTCACATTTGACCTCGTGCTTAAATGATTAACATAAAAAGGGAAAATAAAGATAGAAATAAACCAATGCACAGCGGAAAAATAAAACAATAAATGGTCAGATTTCATTAGGATCTTTAATTTGTGATGTATAAGTGCTTACAAAACTATTACAACAACAAAGACTATTCAAG
This sequence comes from Adansonia rubrostipa, assembly GCA_038381775.1. Taxonomy (NCBI): domain Eukaryota; kingdom Viridiplantae; phylum Streptophyta; class Magnoliopsida; order Malvales; family Malvaceae; genus Adansonia; species Adansonia rubrostipa. Next base: position 1,169,396 of record JBBYHM010000011.1, on the reverse strand, counting down.
ATTCGAGATTGTATCATCTCAAAAGCTTGCAACTTTAAGGGTGAGAATCATATAGCAAATGTGTGTCCAACGAAGATCAGATTGAATCTTCTCCGAGATCATGACCAATTCTAGCTTATCACCTCCAACGATGATCCACATGAATGGTGTTTAGAATCATCTCAAGATCCGGGGTTTTTCTAGCACTAGCTAGAAGATCATGATCTTGAACAAAAGGTTTCTTGGCTGGTTTTTTCATTCTCAAAGAAATAAGAATGTTTCTTGATTGAAAAGAAATGAAAAAAGCAGGGGAGGAGGTAAGTGAGGTGTGGCTAGGGTCACTTAGTCTTGATTGATTATTTTCTTTATGTTTTCTTTTTTGGGAAAATTTTCCAACCATAAGAAAAGAATTAGGTTAGTCTCAATACATTATGGTTGATGCTCGTTAGTCTTTAATAAAAGGAAGTTTGATTAAAATCAAACACTCCTAATAAAGGTGAAACTCTTTCACCTAGTTCAACCAAGATTGGGTCATGCCACTGACTAATTTAGTTTCTTGGCCTAATCCAACATTAATTTGGCCTATCTTGAATTCATCGATGGCAATCCCAAGTGTTAGTGGGCTTGATCAAATAAAAACCACAAGATAAGGCTAATACTAAATTTGGCTAGCTCATGATTTACATTCAAAAGTTTAATTCTCAATTAAACTCTTGGCCCAAGTAAAAACAATTTTATTTCATGTAAATCAAATTAGTAATTATCATATAATTATCTAATTCACCTTAACAATTAAAGAACAATAGTCAATGATATTAGGTTAAGACAACCATAAATCACATGTTAACAATTGGACAAAGCTTTGAAAAAAATATTTTTATCTTTCTTGTAATATTAAGACATCAAGATTAGGTTTCACAAATCTAATTAATTTTTTAATTAAATATTAATTTAATTGAATAAAATTCAATTAAGTCCTTTACAAAGTACCTTTTATTTAATTGACTCAAACTTAACTAAATTTCAGTTTTAATCTAACTCATCCATCTTATTATGTATGACCCATTGAGTTCTTACCATGTTGAGAATAAACATAATTAATAGAATTAACCACATTCATAGATCAAGAGTAGGATTTAGCAACCTATCTTGACTAAATGAATGTTGAAGAGTTAATGTGACCTCTTTGAAATCTTTCATTGACCAGCCTATCAGTGTAATTTGATCATTTTAACAAATATCTTAGAATAATCATGAGCTCATTAGTTCTTATAGCTCATGGTTAACAATATGAATTTAGAGAAACAAATTTTTCTTAAATTCATTGTGCTTTGGCCAAATACTTTAATCCAATTAACCATAGTTAAGAACAAATGTGATATATCTCCAATGCCACTAGAAGTGGTGAATCTTCTTTGGACTACTCATTATGTTTCATACATGCCTAAAGTACCCTACCTTTGGCATCATTTATTATGACCTCTTTTAGATAGATTTGAGTATAACAAATCCCATACAAGATGACTGAATATCATAAATCAAAGAATTAGTTACACGACTAGCACATGAGAACATTTCTATAAAAACTTGGGTGTCTTATACCAAATGGATTTCTCACATGGGCCATGTTCAATGAACTTGTTTACACAAAACAATTACCCACATACCATCCCAAGTATCTCTTATACTTTAACCTATTAAATCAGTTGCTTGCTTCACAAGTAAAAGGTATAACATATATTAGTCTTTGGGGATTGCGAATGCCTTATCTTGATAATAAAGTGACTAGGAACAGTTTTAGGAAAATGGTTTTGATGCATAAGAATCCTATAATTATAACTCTTTATAATTCTTTTAGAATCCTTACATGTTTTAAATTGGTTTCATCCATTTAGTAGTTTCATTATTGTCAGTTATACCACTAACATAAAGAAAAATCATGCATCACTATAGTATATTGATGGGTTTGCATTATTGATTGTATGGCTTATGTCTAATCTTATTGGCTCTAAGGCATATTTAGTACTAATGATTTTAAACCAAAACCCTAGCTCTATATGAAACTTTCATGTTTAAACCATGAAAATTAACATAATATATATTTGCTTGTTATGATATTGAACTAAGTTATTGAATTCTTAAGGATTTTAATAAACATATGCAAACAACCAGCCTATAAAATTTATCTATGTCACTATTATTGGTGTAGGCCCTTGAACTAATCGAATTGGGATGTAGGATACATAGTTGATTAACTATATACATGTTACTATTTTATAGGAACAAAGGTTTTGCTTCATATTAGAGGCATGATTGACTATCATGCAAACATTAATTGTATGAAGCCCATGGAACACATTAGCTTTACAAAGAAATTGTAAAAGGTTACAATTATGAGATCCTTATACATCAAAGTCATGTTTTTAAAACTGTTCATGGTCATCGTATTGCCAAGACAAGGCATCGATAATGTACAAAAATTAGCATATGTTAAGCTTCCATCCATATGATACTTGCAACTAGTCTCATGAGTTGAAATATATAGGATAATTAGGAATAGCATATGGGTGCTTGTTTTATGGAAACAAGTTCAGTGAACATGGCCCATATGGGAACTCCATTCGGTACTAGTCACTCATGTGTCTATGAAATATGTTCTCATGTGCCAGCTATGTAAGTAGTCATCAGACTTGTGATGAGGAGTGTCATACTTAGATTTGCCTGAACAGGTCCATAATAGATGGATACTTAAGGTAAGGTACGTCAGGTATTCAATGATCTATATGGTAGATCCATATGATCCATATGGTAGTGTCCCAAAGAGGATTTAGCACTCCAAGTGACATTAGAGACATATCTCGAATGATCTTGACTATAGTTAATTGGATTAAAGTCTATGGCTAGAGCATAGTGAATTATGAGAAATAGTTCCTCGTTGATTCATGATCATTAACCTTAGGTTGCAAGATCAAACACAGATTGAAACATGAGTAGACATTGTACCATGCTCATGCTTATTCTTGGATATTTGGTGAAAGGACTTTATTACATTGATAGACTAGTTGTTAAGAGTTTTTTGGCTAGCATTAGAGAACTGTTGATCCTTTGAGAAGGCTCCCATTATCATTTGTGTGGATTACCATTGGAGGCAAGACAAGTGTATTGCTCATGACCTTAAAGATTCGATCAAACACTGAGCCACCCACCTTCAGGTTTTCTCTAATTGGATTAAAATTTTGATTATGATAGCTGAGAGTTAGGTAATCCCTTTTCACATGAGTGATTTAATTTTATTAAATTTGATTTTTAAATATACTACACATTGACATCCCACCTGAAGATCCAAAAGAAAATTTGGTTATTTCCATTTTTATTGTTTCTGCTGTGTGTTTATGCTATTTTGTTAATTTTGAATGCCATTTTTGCATGAGGTCGGACTTCTCCGAGAATACAAATTGCCTTCAACTATATTAAAACTTTCTATTGGAAAGTTAAGGATTTCAAGTGAATCTATATTTGCACACACAACTTGTCCATAAAAACTACTAACTTGAGGTTCATAACATCCATCTATATAATGTCAAACCCCATAAAAAATAATGGTTTTTTTGAAAGCTATCATATGTCAGATCTAACCAGGACTCCATTTATTGAAAGTTTATACTAATTCAAAACACTGGCAAAATTTTAAACAATATAAAATACAAAAAACAAAAAACTTTCTTCCCGATTCCTAAATGAAATAAAAATGTCAGAATGCCAGTGTACTCAAGGAATTTGCAGCTGGTGATTTTGGAGGTGACAATAAAAAAGGCTTAGGTGGGATAGTGAGGGAATCAATGTTCCTTTCCAACATTTCTACCACTGTACTCATTGGTGGCCGAGTTTGATGGATCAGTTTGTATGCACCACAGGCTTATTATTATCAACTTTCTTATTTTCTCTTTATCATCTGCATTTGTAATACCCTCTAATCCTAATTCTTCATCCAATTCTATACAATTATAAATCCAATGTGGAAAATATATTTCACTTGTACGATCTACTTCAGCATTAATATTTTTTCTCCCTCCAACCATCTCTAAAATCATCATTCCATAACTGTAGACATCAGACTTGTGAGACACTCTTCCAAAATTCCTGGAAAATACTTCAGGAGCAATATATTCGATAGTTCCTCTCACAGATACCATGGATATGGCGCTTTCTTTTCCAGGACATAATTTTGCAAGACCAAAATCAGATATCTTTGGAAAGAACTCGTCATCTAGAAGAATGTTATGAGGCTTGATGTCAAAATGCAAAATACGTGTGTTACAACCACGATGCAAATATTCTAACCCTCTTGCTATGCCAACTGCAATTTGGTACAACTTCTCCCACTGTAATTGGCGATTTGTCGTCTCTTGAAATATGAACTTCTCAAGTGATCCATTTGACATAAACTCATAGATGAGAGCCCTTCGACGACCCTCAAAACAGAAGCCCAAAAGAGTGACTATGTTCACATGGGAAGTTTTGCTAATGCTTGCTACCTCATTCATAAATTCTTCCCCATTACTTTTTGATTTATTCAAAATCTTCACTGCTACATCTCTCCCATCAAGTAGCTTGCCTTTGTATACATCCCCATATCCTCCTTTGCCGAGTTTATATTGGAATGAGTTAGTTATATTCTTAATATCCGAGTATCTGTACCTTCTTGGAGCTAGAAACTCATGGTCCTTTAAAAAGGCTTCAATGTTTTTATTTTCTTTTGATTTCGTCTTCCAAATAAACATGATGTCCTCTGGAAAGAACCTCTTCTTAAAGCAGAATGCGAGAATGGTCAATGCTACTATTCCAGCAATTGAAGAAGCTGCATTCAAGAAGTTGGTACAATTAAACACTTGTGTCAAATTTATATTGATCTATACTACCAATTCATTAAATTTACAATTTTAACCTTATTAATATGATTTTTCTTGAATTAAATTCTAATAAAATACTAAAACATTATCTAATTGCTATAGAAACCCTTATTAAAGAGTATTCCTTCTTAATTATTGAATTCTTTTTTATTTTATCTCTTTTTTTTTTCAAAGAAATTGCACTAAAAACAATTTATTATTGATTTCTATTACAGTGATTTTTCTTTTTTATTTTAAGAAAGAAAATAAATTCGGCTTTTGGGTTTTTTTATTGGTACTTTACTAATTTCCTTCTTTTAACATGACACCACCATAAGATGATTATCAGAAATATCTCTAAAAAATTACTAAATAAATTACAGTTATTCATTCGACCAAAAGAAAAATACACTTATTCAAGTAAAACCAATTTTGAAAATTGAAAACATATATACATATATATATATATATATATATTGAATTTTGAATGTCAATTCATATACACTCTAATTTAATACATATATATATAGTATTTTTCGTTCTTCTTTTCGTATTTGTTTAACTTATAAAATAAATAAGATGAATACAATACACAGATCATCTATATGATTTTTTATGCACTTTTTCATTTTCATACACAATCTTTAAAACAGAAATTTCTGACTTCATGATTTGTTTTTTTAAATGTTCCAAACCCATCAATTCCTTCACCTACGACTAACAATTCAATGCAATATATATCACGTGAATACCATAAGGTCTTCCATATGGACATTAACATGAGGTTGAAATGATAAATTTTTGTTTTATTTTAATGACTATGGATAAAAGTGGATGAATGTGAAATACTTCATGGATCAAAAAAATTAAAATTTAAAAGTCCAACTTTTATCATAGGGTCTATTTATCAATCAATTACCATTTAGTTGATAATTGATGATGATTTACTTACCTTTAATATAATAACGATTTTAAATTCATTAATATAACATTAATTTTTCCAGTAGAATCTCAATAAAAAAATTAATAAAATTATTAATTTGATAATTATAAGGGTATTTTGATCCATCATTTTTAACATTTTTAGAATTCAAAGTTTAATTCAGAGAATATAGACAAACGGACAATATATTCGATTTGATCAATAAACTCAAGAAAAAATTTCAATTAGTATCGTAGATTGTATAGATTTATTGGATATGGAGTATTATCATGCACCATGAATTTTTAATATGAAATAATATTGGTTTTAGTGGTTTAATCAAAGAAGGAATCTAATATTTAATTTAATTTATCTTTGCATTTAAGTAAACAACTATGATAAAAAATACATTTAATCCATCGAATTATTTATAAATACTTAATAATAAAAATTTATCATAATAAGTAAGTTAATAAATCCTATGCTAGATTAAAGATGTATACATGTTGGCTGAAACTAATATAAAAATAGAAGTTTTATTTATTAAGAATCCAACTTAAAACTAATTAATGATGGGTGAGGAAACCTAACTTGAATATAAAATCATAAGTAATCTAGTACGATAGTACGATATTGATGTAGAATAACACCACTTTAACATTTTTAACTAATTGATGATTTTTTTCGCATGCACCTATACTAAGTTTAAGAAGGTAACTGTGAATTGATTTTTGATATTAATGTATTTTTACTTTTCTTTTGATTACATTTATATTATAGCTTAATATCTATGATTCATGTTATGTATAATTAAAAGTAACATATAAAAAATTATTTTTATATCATTGACCATTCAAGAAATTTTAGGAAGAGAGAAAACAAGTTAAATGCATTTTCATAAAATTTTTTTTTTAGCCATCATTTTCATAAAAATTTAGAAACAGAGGAAATTAGTTAAATGGATAATAACTTGAGCAAATTCTATGAATACAAAGTTTTAACTTCTTCTATAAAATGAATTTCAAAATACTAATTGTGAAATAAAGCAAAATAATACAAACATACAAATAAATACAAGTATAGCTCTTAATTTTCAATATAAATAGTTATTTACTAAAAACTTTACCAATAATATAAAAGATAATGCTTCTATAATTATCATTTAATATAAATTAATATAAACCGCTCCTTTATCAACAATCATAGAATGAATAGTCTCTGAACTTTAGAGCATAATTTATATTAGTTTCAAATTTTAAAACATATCAATCAGATCTTCAATTTTAAAGTTTCGTATCAATATAATTATTCCGTTAGCAAAACCATTAAAATAGGCATTAAATGATAAATAATATGTGATGTGATTACTAATATGATCCTTTTTTTCTTTTTCCTTTATTCCTTTTTTTTTCTTTTTTCAAATTTTCTTCTTTTCTTTTGTTTATAAAGAAATTATACTATAATTGAAATCAATTTTGTAAAAATATAGTTAATTTATAGGAATATAAAATATTTATTTAAATTAATTTAAAAATATTTAATTTTTTTGTCCCTTTTATAAATATACTAAAACATAAATAATAATTTATATTATAATTTAAAATTAAAATTTTAAAAATTAAACAATTATATAAATATTTATTTACATTCATTTAATTAAAAATCTATAATTATTTATGTCGACCTGAATGCTAAAGCAAGCTTAAAACTACCTTGACCAAATCTACCATGAAGCGCCAAATTAAGTTATCCCTAATGCGAGAGATGAAATTTGGCCTTTTCGATTAGGCATTATGAATGGTAGGTAGTCTAACGTTTGGGGAGTCAAATCCCTTTTTTCGATCATTTAGAGTTGAAAAAATCCCCTTAAATTAATGTAAATAAATAATTTTATTTAATTTTCAAAATTTAATTTAAATTATAATATAAATTATTATTTATTTTTCTTTGTATTTGTTTATAAACAGGGAAAAGAGAAAAAAGTTAAAAAAAAACTTTATATTTTTTTATAAAACTAAAGCAAATAAATATTTTTATATCTTTATAAATATTTAATTTTTATAAAATTAATTGAAATTATAATATTATAATTATTTAATTTTGAATTTGTTTATAAGGAGAAGAAATCTAATATAGGAAGAAATAAATATTAGAAAATTAAATTAAATAAATATTTTATATTTCTATAAATTATTTAATATTTATAAAATTAATTTAAATTATAATATGAATTTTTATAGCTTATTTATAAAGAAGATAAAAGAAAACGAAAAAGTTAAGAAACAAGAAAATATTAAAAATAGTTTTATAATTTTAATTTAAAATAAAATTTTTATGTTTCTAAATTAATTATAATATAAAATAATTAACTCAAATTATAATATAAATTATTATTTGGTTTTTTGTATTTATTTATAAGAAAAAGGAGAAAAATATAAATTTTGAAAAAGAAAAAAAAATAAAGAAGAAACAAGGACTACACATGCAAATTACACTTTTATAAGCTGCACTAATGGAATGACTTTTGATTTAAAATTTGGGATCAATATAAAATATATTTTAAAATTAGAAGACTATTGATGCTATTGGCCCTCATTCCAATAAAGATAATGAATAAAAAAAATTAATATGCTTTAAATCGATAAAGAAATAAAAAAACCTTCAAAAAATATTTAAAAGATTTTAATTTTCATATCATCATTAGTGTTACCCTTTCCAAGTCTTCTTCCAAATCTTATCAGAATTTTAAACTATTAATTACTTTTGTTTGTTAAATAAATACATACAAATTTGTTTTATTTATTTAACAAAAATATTACATTCAAATTTTTATAAAAATTTAATTACCTAAAAATAATAATATATGATTTTAAAAGGAATTTATTTTTTCTTATTGTTTGGTATATATCTTTATAGACTTATGCTTCTGTGATGTTGCCCAAACAGTGATAAAAAAAGTTATGATAAAGAACACATAATATTTCAATATTTAATTGATTTTGGTGCTTTAATAGACGATTATATTTTGAATCATGTAATTTTATGTTTATGTAACTAATCGAAAAATTATTTTCTTTAATATATGAAATTGCATATATCTAAGAAAAAAAATTAAAATCAGAATCAAAATAACTCCTAACATGTAAGACACGACTATAACTAACTAATATAAGAAACTTAATGGAGTAAATTACGAAACAATCAATAAAACAACGAAGAAAGTAGAATATAATTGGATAAAATTTAACATAAAATTATATCAATCTCATAAAAAAAAAAAACTCATAAATGGATATATTGAAACTTGATCTAGATCCTAACTTGTGTAAGATGAAGGAAGGATGCCTATGCAACAATTGTCATATTTTTAGTTATCTAATTTTACCTATTTTTAGTTTTAATAATGTTTTTGTTATTTATGAATCTCATCATTTATTTACTATCTAAAACTATATATAATAGTTGTCCCATGCAAGGAGAAGCCATGATATCAATTTTGGCCTCCCTTGCATGGTGACAACTAAAATGAGAAATTTAAGGGTTGGGTGAAGGTAATTAGGGTATTTTATTTTTTTATGAAAATGAAAAAAAAAAACGAGGAAAGAAAGAAAAGAAAAAGAAAAGAAAGAAGAAAGAAAGGAGAGTGAGAAAAAAAATTATATGTTCGTACTGTGTTTATTTATTTATTTTTTGTGTTTAGAGTATTATAAATTTATATAAGTTTTTATATGTTAATAATTTATTTTATAAAGGTTTTGATATGTTTGAAGTGTTATAAATTTATACTTTTACATGTTAAAAATTAGTTTTATGCAGATTTTGACGTGTTCTATATTTATGTCGTGTAAACTTGTTCAAGGGCTGGGCCTAGGCATGCCACTTTGTGATTTGTGCTGGCCCAACCTGGATCATTGTTTATTCAATTAGTTTTTACTTAATTTAAATTATAAAAATATAGAAATAATTTTTAATATTTTATTATTTTTAAATAGTGATTTGAGCTATCAAGTCGGGCCTAGTCAAGTCAACTTTAGGCCTGGGCTTGAATTTTAATTTTTTTTGAACCTTAATCGAACCTATAAGCAAGTCTAATGTCATGTTCATGTTATTTATTGTGTTATTTTTAATTATTTTTCTCATGTTGTATTCATATGTGTTTCAATTTATTACCTAATTTGTATAGTTTATCAGAATGATTTAATTTAGAAAAAAATTTATATATTTGTGACATGTTTACGTTACTTTTGTATGTTCAAAGTAATATATTTTTATATAAATTTTTACACACTAATATTCATCTTTGATGTGTTCAAATTATTGTACATTTATATGTATCTTTTGACATGTTAAGATTTGCGGTGTGTTAACATTATTTTTTAAGTTATGTCATATTTTAATTATTTTATATGTTATTTTCATGTCATATTTTTATTTATCATAGTTTTTCATATTTTCTTTTAACCATATATTCATTTACTTAAGAATTGGATTACTGCATTAATCGTATATTAATATAAATATTATGTCTAAAACTTTTTTTAAAGCAAGAGAAAGAATGAAGGAATAGAGGAAGAAAAGAGAAAAATTTGTGTGTTCGTGTTATTTTTTTATGTGTTTAAAGAATTATAAATTTATTAAATTTTTACATGTTAATAATTCCTTCATATTTTAATTATTTTTATTTTTTTGTGTCATATCTTAATTAATCTCATATTTTATATAATTTGTCACAGTAATTCAATTTTAACTCAAAACTTATTTATTTAAAAATTTGATTACTGGTTCAATATTATATTCAAAACTTCAAAATCACTTCTAATGTTAGTAATTTATATGCTAAAATATTAAAAGATAGAAAATTTATTAAATAATAGTGTTTAGCATAAAAATATAATTATTGTTGAGTGAATAAAGAACCATTATTATGATCCATAAACTTACTAGTAAATATAAGTTAAAGCATTTATAGGTTATGTTATCAACCCAAGCCCAAAAGATTAATTCAATCTTTAGGAAGATTTGAATATAAATATTAAGCATAGAAATGAGCTTAGGCAAAAAAGATTAGATTTGTTTATAAAATGAGTTAGGCTTTAATTTTAATATTCAAGGCCTAAGTCAACCCGATCTGGTTTTCAGTTATATAATTTATATTATCTTTCTACTTATATATTGTATAGTTTATATCATATAAAGAATATATTATATTATAATATAAATACTCAAAAAATATGTTAAGTGATATATATTTTAAAGATCAATAAAAGAAAATTATTAAATTACTAAAGATAAAATTTAAAAGAAAATAATTTTCATAAAATTAAAAAAATAAACATACTTAAATAGATTTGAATTATTAATTTACAAATATGAATAGACTTAGACAAAATTTAAGACTTATATTTTAGGTTTGACTAAGCTTGAGCTAGCATAGATGGTTTGTTTAGATCTGACCCGAACCTGACTCAACCTATTAGCACCTCTAAAGTTAAGCATAATAATCAAATTAGTCTTAATTTTATTTATTATAAATTTATTTTGATAATTATTTTTTTCATATTTGTGGTTTACATTTTATACATAGATTAAATATTGCCACTCTTAAACATATTACATATAGCATTGATTTAATTTAATTATTAATTCATGTTTTCTAATTAACTATCTATTTTTTGACAAAAAAATTTTGTTCTTATTTATTTAGTTTATTATTATTTTTATAATTAAAAATCATAATTTATACTTATTAATATTTTCACGTGCAACGCACGTGTCATAAAAAATTACGTCGACAATGGCCCTTTTTTTTTTCCCCCCCGCTTTTTCCCTTCTTGCATGCCATGAGTAGTACACTGGAGTTCTTATAGATAGGTAGGTTTACTGTCCTCAACCAATTTTCAAAGCCTGGATGATCAGATTACTCTGATCCAACACCGTTAATCTAGAGAAGATAGCTGATGTCCATATATGTCAATTCCACTACCACTTTAGCATCTAGGTTTGCAGGCCTCCTATTTTGACTCTTCTGCTAGGACCGACTCTTTGAAAAAGATCATAAAGATTTCCGTCAAAATATAGAAAGAATACTTTAACCAAGTTGTTCAACCCGTCTGTTGGAAAAAGTTTGACTCGGACAAAGCTTGACTTTGGACAAGTGTTAAAGAGGTATTTGAAAATTATAATTTAAAATTTTTTAAATATTTCGTATTATTATGAAAAAAATATTTTTATTAATTAAAAATTAAAAAAGTATATTTAAAATAATAAAATTTTAGAAATAAAAGAATAATAAAAATATATATTTCAAAGTAGCATTTTAAACAGTAAAAATTTCAATTTTTCTAACTTTTAGTTTAGTATGTCAAATCTTAATTTTAATGATAAAAACTAAAATTTTTTATAGATTTAACATTAAAGTTAGAATAAAATATGATTTTTAACTTTAAAAATCATACTATCAATAATGTTAAACTAAGCGTAAGAGAATAGTAGATGTATAGGCTTATCGGACAGTTCCATAATCAACACTGATCAGCTTTTAAGTTTCAATTGATTCTTTTCATTTCCATTAACCATATAAGGTTGAAGTACTTATAAGCTAAATGCAGGTAATTGTCCTTTGTGACAAAAACAATCAAGAACAACAGAAAGATACAAAATTATACTCTATTCATATTCTGTTTCATTGTCTTTCTTAGGTGAATTGGAACTCTAGAGAACTTGTTTGAGTGTAGATATGAAAGAGGCTTATAGCTTTCTGAATGTTCAATTGATTAACTTCTCCCTTGCCATGTTTCTGATGTTATTAAAATATATTGTAGTTAAGATCGATCTTTTTACAGTAGTTATCCAGTTCCTACAGACAGCATAAGATGGAGTGATACCAAGAAATTCTTCCGATATAATTAGCAATAAAAGTATATGTGCAGTAATTAACAGTTGATAACGAGAGAAGCTAGAAAAAGAGATTACCGAGTCCCAGGCCCAGCTTCAACCCCAATTTGTTCTTCCCTGCAAATGAAGTCACAAACAAGTACAAAGTCATTTTTTACCCTCCAGAAAAAAAGGGGGTAGGTGGTAATTCTTTGATTCTGAGGATTATTTACAGACTGTACGACCAAACTCAAATTTTTAAGACAAAAGGAACTTCTCTTTTCGTCGTCCCATCTCTTTTCTGAATTATCCCCGTTCAGAAAAGGAATCCTTTTTAATTTCAAAAACATACCAAATTTCGCTATCCTTTTGTTTGAAAAAAAAAACTCTTTCTGATGTGTTTGGAGTTCAAACTTTGAACTTTGCTAAAAATATAGATCCATAATCCATCCTCTAAGGAAAAACTAAGTACTTAAATGCTATTTGGTCTAATATACTGAGATTTGAAGGCTTTTCTTTAGATCATGAAAAGAACATACCAGCTAGACAGCGCACAGAGTGAGGCCTATCTGAGCAAAAGCACTTGAAATGGTAGGCACTATAATCAAATCCACACTTGCCATCACTCGCCTCGCAAATGCTACAGTCGCTCGCTATCCAATTCAACACAAACCCTTTGTTGATATCTTCAACACCTTCCTCTTCTTCAATAATAGCCACAGGCGCCGCCACACTTTTATTACAATATTCTGAAGCCAAATTCAGCATAGGATCGTTATCCAACAGTTCCAACGTTGTAGCAGTTCCATTTTCAGCAGCACAATTAACCTTGTAATGTGAAAGTTCCGAGAGCAATTGCGTGGTTAAGTTGCAATTGAAGAGTAAAAATATTTGTCTTTGGGTTGGAGGGAGATAAAACCGGTCTTCTGGAATGGATATATTTTGGATTGAATGGCTGCAAACGGCATCTCTATCAAAATGAACAGCATTTGACACGTGAAAAGATTGATTGTTATAAAAGATATCGTGGATGATATAGTCGCCATCAGGCAGGCTAATAAGTGGGTCTGTGTTGTTTCTGCAGGAGATGTTGAATCCCGGATAACCACATATAGAATCCTGCTGCTGCTCCTGGATGAAGAATGGAAACTTTATGTTTAGCCTACCACAATATCTGGGCACGCTGCAGACTTTAAAGTTTTCATCCACAGCTAAACCTTTTCTTGCCAGGAAAAAGAAACCGAAGAAAAGAAAGAAAGTTGGTGTAAGTTTAAGGAAATCGATTTGTTTCATTTGGGGATCTTGATGTATTGGAAGAGAGATGATGGGGAAGAAAATCAATAGACTAGTATGAATATGAATATTATTATTATAAATAAGAGTAAGGAGAATGGGTGCGGTTGGGAGAATTATTGAGTATTTATTGCAGTTGTTGATGTTTGACTTGGTTTGCTCAGTATTTTGTCTCCAACCCTTACAGTAAGACTTGCCCAAATTATGTGGCACCGGAACTGATAATAAAACGAAATAAAATAATAAGAGTGAGTTATATATCGATAACGAATCGATTTAATTATTGGTGAGTTTTCAAATTAACAGCAGAAATTGAAATGTTTGATTTTTCAAATAAAAATTGAATTGAAGTTTAAAATCTAGTCGAATATGAATATCGTGATTCCATTCTGTTCTTCAGTTTTATTGGCTTCTTTGCATAGCCCTAGGCGCCACTACGGGTTCATTACATTATACAGTGAAGCAAAATTCAGCACAGGATTGTAATTGAATGGTGCCAGCGTTGTCCTCGTTTCGTCTTCAGTATAAGAATTTTTTTTAATATTTTTATTTTTTTATTTAGAAAATAATAAATGAGATTTTTTTTTTTCAAAATTTTGATTAAAAACCTTGAAAAGAAAAGAAAAGAAATTTTTTTATTTTTTAAAAAATCTGAATTCAATTAAAAATAAAAAGAAAAATTATTTTTATTTATTTAAAATTTTCTGGTTTCTTAAATTTTTCAATAATTAAAATTTTTTAAAATAAAAAAATTTCTTATGGTGAGGTAATGCTTTCATGTTAATATGAGTTTACTTTTTGATACATAACAGAATTTTAATTGATGTTCTTACCCTTTGCTCCAATCTATTAAAGCTGTGATAGTCAAAAAAAAGTCGAAACATGTTATTGAGATGAATCCAATTATCCAATTACAAGTTTTTTGTTGTTTAAGTATTAAACTGATGTAAGGTATTTAAGGAAGAGTTATCTTACGCTTTGCATGATGAAATTTCTCCCACTTAATCAATACTAACACTTCAATTTGACGTAGACTTTTAATTGCACAGTTGGGGTTTTAATTTGACCCAAACCAGTAGCATACTTATAAAATAATCTTTCCCGAGTCTTCAAGTAAACAGTAGATTAGTTTACTTCTATTTACGTACAAGTTCCGTTATTCGTTGTCTACTAAAAAATAATTTATTCCATACATAAAATTTTTAGATTCGACAAACAATATTAATTTTATAATATATGTTTTTAAATATAATAAAAATAAAAATAAAATACGTGATAAATTTTTAATTTATTTATAAAATTAAAAATTTTTCACCGCTAATATATCAAATATTAATTAAAAAAAATTTTTATTTGTATAGTTTCATAAATTTGTTCTGAATTAAATCGTGTTTAAAATAAAATTTTTATAATTTAGATTAATCTAATCTAAGTTACTATTTAATAACTATAAAATTTTATTTAAATTTAATTATAAAAATAAAAATAATAATATAAAATAAAAATATTTTTAATATTTTAAAATATTTTAACTGATATTTTATATATATTTTTTGAGAAAATATAACTTTCATTTGAAACTGAATATCAGTGGCATCTAACATTTTTGTTCGATGTATGAAATCTAGGTATTCAAAGCAAAGTTTCTGAAACTGTTCAAGGAAATTTCCCCCTTGACTTTTGGAGCTTGATTTACAAAAATGTGATCTTGAAGATTTTATTCAAGGAAACTTCCTTTTTAACTTTTGAAACTGATTTTTAAACCTTTCCATTCATACATTACTTGTCCAAAAGGCATAAGATTTTGTCAAAAAGTAACTATCAAAATTTCTTCTTTAATTAGGATTCTTTTACTTAGGATTTTTTTTCAGCCACGATAAATAGAGATTAAACTTTGGCATTGAAGAGATAGCATGAGGTGAAATAAGAGAGAGCTGAGAGAACAAGGATGACAAGATGAAAAAGGAAAAAGGAGAATAAGAGGAAGAGAAGTATATTACAAATAGCCACCGTAACTAAGTTTGTTCTTTTTTCTTTTCTTTCATTCTTGTTTATATATATATATATATATGTATGTTATTATACACATCAAGCATTTTGTAACTAAATTCTTTTTGTGATTAAGGGTAATTTTAAGGCCTTAAACATGATTGTTAGTTTATAAATTTCATAATGTACTTCAACTTTCCTTTGAATTTGTTATATTCTATTGATTGCATGTTATGAATTGTTATATTCTTTATTTAGGTATGCAATTAGAGGAATATTATGGGAATTTGAATTCTAATTTAATGTTTTGATTTGTATTTCTCAAGACTCCTAAACACATGCAGCAAATTTTCATCAATGATTATGAGATATTTTCTTTCTGTACAATGTAGAGTATAAATCAAGTTATATAAACCAAACTTTCATGTTTATTGCTTGATATAATCTATCTTTCTAGATTGGATTCTTTCATTGAACTAAATTTAGAGGGCTTGGTCTAAGTTGTTCGTGGAAAGAGATTGGTGAAAGTACTTGTTTGTTGTCTCAAGAAAGTAAAGAAGGACTGAGACAATTGAGTTTATGATTGTCTTAGGTTTATTGTTTTCAAAAGAGAGAGCGAACAATAATTTTAATTATTGGTTATATTTCATATTCAGAAGTGGGGAATAATTTCTTAACCGAATGTTTTATTATTATTGTTACTTCTTAAATATAAATTTTTTCTTTAAATCTCAGTTTTACTTTTATGTTTTTTATTTTATTTTTATTTGCATCTCATTACAATCAAACCTCTATCAAAGTTTAGTTTATATCTTTTCTAAAGTCTTTTTTAACTTGTTTGGTCATATTATATTAGAGTTTTACATCAATAACCTATAAATTAAGAATAACTTCTAGAGATATGACTGTTGCTTACTATGATACACAATAACCACTGTAATTTAGTTTAAGTATTTAAGTGATACATTATTTGGTGTATCACCAACACCACTTTTGTAGGATGAAAACTAAAAACTATATTAAGTCATATTAGGTTTATCAATTTCAATTTGTTCGATAAATTAATGAAGTCTTTGATAGAATTAGATTAAAACTATAGTAATGTTATAAGCTGATCAAATGAGTAATCTCAAGTTTATCCTTCATAAAACTAGACTTCTCATGAAATATCCTCTTGCCAAGCTCAATGGGCCTTTCTAAAATGTATTAATCCAATGTTTAGAGCCCAAAAATTAAATCCTCATGATTTGTATGAAGTTATGTCTGATATTGGATAACTTTTGAGGTCAATGTCATGGGTACGAAGGGAGGAAAAAAATCTTGAATTAGGCCAACAATAGTCTTGTGTAATGATAACTTTAACAAAAGAACCCAAAATATATTGATACTTTAAATCTGGTATCGATACAAAGCATGGTTATTGATACTAGTAACCCTATATTGATTCCAAGTTTGTTATATGGATACATGCACTCTTGTAGATCTTCTTGGCCAAAAATCATGATTGTAGCTATGAGTGTATCTCTGTATCAATACAAATACCCTTGGTATCAACACTACTCTTCAAGTATCGATACGATGCCCTCTAATGTCAATACAACTAGTAAGATTTTGAATTTGAATGACATAGAATCTTGTATTAATACCTCACACCTATATATCGACACATACATACAAAAATATAGATTTTTCTTACCTTTGACTCACCAAACTCTTTACCTTAGCCGAAAATAGTGGGAACTTGACTTGTGTTTCTTCGAATGACCTTAATGGTAACTTAGACAATGACTTTTGATACTTCGAATGTCATGAACAAAATAAGGTGCCTATAGATCTCATTTCTGTAGGCATTCAAGAGGCATCATTGCATCTCAAACAAAATAATATCTATTTATCTTTGCCCTAATCCTGTTACTCAGCAACGACCAAAGAGAGGTAGCTATAGACACCCTATTTTGTTTGAGCCAATGTCTAAGGCATTAAAGGCCACTGTTAAAGGCACCATTGGAGTCATTTGGATAAGCTTGAGTCAATTTCCCATTATTTTTAGCTCAGGTAAGAGGTTTGGATAGTCAAAAGTGTGTAAATTGCATATTTTTGAATGAATGTATCAATCTATAGATTTCATGTATCGATACGGTGCCTCCACATCATCAAAATTCAAAATTACATAGGTTGTATTGATACAAATAGGGGTTATATCGATACATTGGTCAAATGTATCGAAACAAGGCTTGGCAGTAGCTATAATTCGATTTTTGGACAAAATGTATCAATACATAAGTGATTGTATCGATATATTCTAGAAATGTATAAATACATTTTGGATTTTCGCCTAAATGTATCGATACAATAGGCAATATACCAATATATCTAGGCGAAATTGCCTAATTCATGGCATTTTTTAGCCATTGCGCCATTAATCTAAAAATTCGATTTGGCCATGTTTTGGCACCGAAAATCATTAAAATTCATACTAAGCCTTGTCATCAAACTTATGATTAGGTTTTAACAATTTTTTAGGCCTAAAATTGCTTGAAAAGGGGGATTTTTTTATGAAATGCATGGTTTATTTAGGCGAATGCTTGGTTTTTCTCCATGCGGTAGACCTCCTTACCTCCCTGCTCCACTCTGCTTGCCAAAACCAAAGAAAATAAAGATAGCTACACATGGTGCATGGAGCTACCCCCATGGTACAATGGGAAAACTTAAAAATATCTTTACTTTGGCTCCTTAATATTGGCTGAACATTTATTACAAAGAGTGAATTTTTGCTTAGTAAAGACACCTGGACACACATATTCTTAGAAAAAAAAATTCACTTTCATACATTCTCTTAACATTCTTGGACCATTAAAAAACAAAAACTTTCCATTTTTCATAGCTTTTCTAACATCCATTCAAAACCTCTCCAAAATCATCATTTGTTACTTTTTTTCGTCACCAGACTATTTTTCATCCATAATATCATCAAAAAGCTCATCTTTGCTACTATTTCTTACTCATTTATAGCCAGTTAAAGAAGGAAAAGTGAGCTGAAAACTAGAAACTCAAAGCAATCATAAGAGAAAAAAATTACAACTTTGAGGGGACAAGAAAAAAAGGGATTTACAAACTTTGTTAGTATATTTTTTGCATATTTTTTTTTTTTCATGTGCACATGTTTCATGCAATCTTAGTGTATTCCATGAAAACCATGACATTTATAGGAAAGCATGCATCTTTGAACTTGTTTTGATGATATTTTATGATTTTGATGCTTAGATAATGCTTGAATACTTAAAGATTACATTTTTCTTTGCATATCTCAAAACAACCACCATTCCATTGATTTTTGACACTCTCCATCACTTCCATGCTCAAAACTTGATGATGCATAACTATCTTCGGAATGTTTTAATGTTTTAATTAGTTTGGTGATGTTTTTTGTTGGCATGGTGGTATAAAAATAGTGTCTTAATGTTGTAAAAGTTTGTTTTCATTAGTTTAATGCCATGGAAATATCTTCTTATATATGAATATTATTTTCCATGTTAACATTTATATTTTCTTAATTATTCATGCATTTCACTAAATTTCTTGCATTTTTATTATGTTTCATGTAATAAGGATTTTACCTTGTTATTGTTCGAGCTTTTTTTTTTTGTCTTAGATGCCTTGTTTATATGCTTCGCATGATTAAAAATAACTACCTGATGCCTTTTTTGGTGCAAACATCTAATTTTTTTAAAAAGTCTATGTTACCTCTAACAAATATAGATTAATATGGATTTAATGTTTTTATTAAATTGGTCCTCTAATCTTAGGGATAAATCAAGCTTTCCATATTTGGATTGATGATGAAATAAGGTTAATACCTTGATTTTTAAAATGAAAATAGTCTTTTTGCATGTTTCAAAGTGTTCATGCCTTGATCTTAAGTTTAGTATCCTTTGTTTATGACATGGTCAATGGGTTATTTCCATCATCTCAAACTACTCTGAGATTGTGTAAATGAGCTCGGGAAGCCCATGTCACCTATTTCTTTCTATCGCAGATATTTAGATGTTCGTGGCCCAAGTCTAGTTCGAGAAAACTCGTAATACCAAAAATCCCTTATTTTGCCCTTGCAGCAATGTACCATGTCTTCAAAAATTATTTTTGAACCATAGATGGCTTTTTTAGAATTTTATAATATTTTTCCTTTAAAGGGCATCAAATTACCTTCCCAATGGTGTCTAGCTTGCCCTCTGATCATTTTGGATAAGAAAGTTACGATTTTGCAAACCTTTATTGTCCTCACATTCTGTTTGGTCCATTTTGGCCCATTTGATGATTTTTTTGGATTTTTAAAATTTTTTTATAAAAAATAAATGAAGTTCCCTTCTTAGAAAGGTATCGTTTGTGATTCAATTATTCTAAATGAATTCAAGGTGATGTTTCAAATTTTGTTACATCCTTTCCCTTGCATAACTATCAGTGTTGACACAAACCTAATTTCAAAATTTAATTCCACCTAGAAAGCAATTTTTAGGATTTTTTTGAATATTCTTATTTTAATCTTCGTCAAGTTACTTTTCCAATGGTACCTTGTTTACCCTTTAAAGCATTTGGATGAACTCGAAATAAATTCGAGAAAGGCAATAGTGCAATGCTATCCCTTATTTTTGTAATTAAGAAAAGTTAAATTAATTTCCTTGAACCACTTTCTTGAGGCATTTGAATGGCCTGAAGTACATCCGATTTATTCCTATAAATTCAGGTCAAGGAATGGACACTTTACAAAATTAATTAATTTGGCCTTTCATTTAAGTTATCAATTTTAATTTGTAACTTATATTTTCATAAAAAAAAAATCCAAAAACCTTTATTTCCAAAATGACCAAAATTTTTACTTTTAGGTTACTCCAACTCTGCTTTTAACTCAAAAATTTGAATTATCTCTCTCCCAAGCCTACACGGGTCTTTTAATCAAATTTTCTTCCAAAAATATCTAAAATTTTCACCATTAGGGATATTCCAATCCTATTTTCTAAGGGAAAGCTCCAACTCTTATTTTCACTCAAAAAAATTTGAATTTTCTTTCTCTCGAACCTACCAAGGGTCTTTTAATCATAATCTTTTTTTTTGAAAATATATAAATTTTTTATATTGGGGATACTCTAAGCCGAACTTTTGAGGGGATACTCTAGCCTTGCTTTTTTCGCTTCACTCAAAAACCAAATTCTCTCTCTCAAATTTTGTCTGCCATTTTAATCAAAACTTTTCTTTTCACACCTTAAATAACCATCAAGTCCAAAGTGTCTTAAAGTTGTCATTCCAGTTATTCCTTAATAATCGAAGATAATTATGAGATACATTCCAACCCTCCCTCATTTTTTATGCTTTTTGTGTTTTTTTAATGCTATATTATTATATTCTTTATCATTTTACTAACACGTTTCCCTTTATGATGTCCATTGTGCATTCATATTTTAAAATCATCTTTGAAAATTATACAGTAATCCTTTGTGGTATCTCTCTAGTGCTTGAAACAAAATATCTGATTTCCTAAATTAAATCTGGAGGTCATTTTTATCAAAAATCCCAATATTCCTTACATCTCCGGGGTGCATACGTGATATAATTTTTTTAAAAAACTTGGGTTTACAATTTTCACATAAAATTCATGCATTAAAAATGGATTATATCTAAACAATGACAAGTCAAAACCGAAAGGCTCAAAACTAAGTAAAACATAGTGAGAAGGTACTGATTTCAAGCATTGTGGGTATGCTAATCCTTCCCTATGCATATCCAACTCCTAAACCCAACCGATGAATTTTTGGACCTTATAGACCTTGAAAACAAATTTTCAAGTTTCATAACTCAGAATATCTTTTTTATTAGGCATTTGATCATGCCCAGCCCAAAATGATCGGTGGCAACTCCAAGTCTTCAACCACTTCATTGTGGCCAGCAAAGACTGGTTAGAGAAGCGATTCGTCCGTCGGTCCTTCCTGTCGGTATTCATCTCATCATGCCTAATTTCAAATCCTGATCAAGGGATAACCCAAAGTCAATTCCTCAATTATTTTTAAGTCGCATGCATTATCATCTAAGTAATTCATGTGGTATTATGCCCAAGTAAGGGCATGTCGCAACAACACTCGTATCTTTTCTATTATGCTTGAAAAAATGGATAACATATTCCCTCATCCTTCATAAGTACAAACTTATAGTTTTTATGATATAAACTTTGTCATTCTAATATATTAATCTCTATAATTTTTTAATGAAAGAATATTTGTAACCTAACTTTTTCCTTACATATATATTATATAGCGGATACTGGTTATCCGAAAATGAAAAGGGTATCTACCACCCTGTAAAGGTAAAAGATATCAAATTCTTAATTTTAGGGGTTACAGTCAGCTAGAAGATGTAGAAGAAACATTCAACGATGCACATTCTTCATTAAGAAATGTTGTTTAATGAGCAATTGAAGTTTGAAAGAATAGATGGCGTATTTTACATGATATGAAACCATTTTCATTGTTAAAAACAAGAAAAGATTATTGTTGCAACAACAACACTTCATAGTTACATCAAATAGTATGGTGTTATAGACGAAGAGTTTGACAAATATAATCGTAATCTTAGTTATATTCCTCTGATTTAAGACGAAAAAAGTAATCATAAAGAAATGGTTCATGTACTTGTAGAATAGTACTAAAAGATAATTATATAAGTAGAGTTTGCAACAAAATAGCTACTGGATTGATGGAAAATAGAAATCATTGATGTACGAATTATTTATTAATTATGTGTTGTAGACACCCCATTTTCTGGGCTAATTTTTGGCATCTCGGGACTTAATTGAAGGGTAATAGAATAACATAATAAAAATAAAAAATGGAGACAACTGCCAGGTGTTGTAATGCCAGGCACTATTAGGTAATACAACACTAGGAGAATTTTTTTGGGGAAGTCTTGAAATACCTCAGAACCATATTAAAAAAATGTGAGAAAGGCATCAAAGGTCATTATTCGAGGCATTATCAGAGTTATTCTAGAGAGGACAAATCAATTCCATTGTTACAGGATAAGGTAAGGTGTATGCAGAGTCAAAGGTATGGAAAATTCACATTTTTGCATGCAAATTTTGATATATTGCTACTAAGCATTGACATAGGGCTCCACGTCATCAAAATTTCAAAATCTTGCTATTGTATCGATACAAGGGGGCATTGTATTGATATATTGCTAAGTGTATCAATACTAAGGTGTTTGTATCGATAGGTTTATGTTATAGCTAAAATCATGATTTTTGGCTAAAATTATTGATACACAAATGGGAGTATCGGTACTAAGTATCGGTGCAGCCCTTGTAGTATCGATACATGCCATTGAGTATCAATACATTTGGGAAATTTTGCTTAATGTGTTAATACAAAGTTCTTTATATCGATACTGGGCAAAAATTTCTTCTTGTGTAAAGTTATTTGCATTGATATACTAATTCATGCCACTTTAACTCTTTCAACATTGATAAAAAAAAATCCAATTAGGGCATATTTTTGGAACCAAATATCATCAAAATTTATACCAGGCCTTGGCATTGGACATATTGGTTTTAATAAATTTTGAAGCCTAAAATGACTTGAAAATGAGATATTTTCATGGAATACATGGTTTGTTTGGGGGTACTTGGCTTTTCCCTAGCTGCAGGCTGTTACAACCTTTTTGCTCCACCACCTTGTTCGTGGAAGCCAAATCAAGTTTTAGCCAGCTAAGCATAGTGTCTAGGGCTGTTATGTGGTACATGGAGAAAACTTTAAGCTACTCTCCTAAACCTTTGGCTAAGCATTGGATATAAAAGAACCAATTTTGGCTTAGCCAAAGAGATACACTCTTCAACTAGACTATACACAATTCTTCACATTTGAACACTTTCCAAAAAAACACTCTTTAGCCACCAAGAAATCAAAATACTCACCCTATTCTTGTAGCTTCCCTAAGCCACCACCAAAAACCCTTTAAAAGCTTTTTTCCTTTACTTTGACCCCAAAAAATCCCCTTTAACCATACCATAGCCAAAAAGCTTCCTCTTTTTGTTCTTTTCTTGCTCATCAATAGCACAAAAAAAAAAATGAAGCAAGTGAGTATAAAGTGCTACTTAAGGGAAAAGTTTAAGCTTAAGGCTTTTGGTATATTTTCCTCACTTTGCTTTATTCATTTTCTATTTTTCAAGTGTTTCATCATGTTAGTAAACTTTTCATGTTCCTATGATCTTATTAAGATCTTATTGCATTGTTTTGGCCTTGTTGGTGGTAGTCCTAGGATTTTTGTGACTTTCTTGATGCCTTGATGTTGTTTGAGACCAAACATGCCATGCTTTACTTTGCCATCAAAACAACCTTTGTTCATGCATTTCTTTTCATATTCCATCCCATTTTTGTATGTTCAATTAAGGCTTGAATGTTCATCTTAATATGTTTTGAGCATATACATGTATTTTCTTGCATTTTAGCATGTTTTATGGGATAAAAATGCTAACTTTAAAATTCTAGAAACCTTTTCCTTATTTAAACATGTTCATACCACTTTTCATCGCATGACTTTTGATGTCAACCATGAAGCAAGCATTTCTATGCATATTATTTATCATTTTCTTACATTTTAAAGATTTTTTCCACATTTAAATGTCATATTTGTTTGTTTAAATGTGCTATCCATGTTCCTTTTCATGCATGTCACATTTAATTCATAGCATGTTTGTCAAGATGCTTGCTTGTTTGTTGTAAAAATTTAATTTTCAAAAAACCCCCAGGTTTAGTCTATGTTCCCTCTAATAAACGAAGATTAGCATGAATTTAATGTTTTCACTAAATTAGTCATCCAATTTTAGGGATAAATTAAGCTTTCAATGTTTCGATTCGTGATTAAATGAGGTAATATCCTGATTTTCAAAATAAAAATAGTGTTTTTTTACTTGTTTCAAAGTGTTCATGCCTTGATCTTGAATTTAGTACCCTTATATGTCATAAGGGCAACGGGTTATTTCATTATCTTAAACTACTCCATAGTGTAAATGAGCTCCTAAAGCCCATGTCACCCACTATTTTCTGTCATGGATGTTCAAATGTCCATGGCCTAAGTCAGCCCTTAGAAACTTGAAAAAAATTAAAAAATCCCCTATTTTCGCCTGGACAGCACTAAAGTCATGACTTGAAAAATCATTTTTGATTCCTAATTTTTTTTAGAAATTCTTTATATTTTCCCCTAAAAAGCATTGAATTACCTTTCTAAGGGTGTTTAATGTGCCCTCGGATCATTCTAGACAAAGGAGTAAGGATTTTTCGAACCTTTACTGTCTGGGACCCTTGGAATTAATGATTTACATTCTGTTTGGGCCATATTGGCCCGCCAGATGATTTTTCTAGACTTTTAAAATATTTTTCCTAAAAATTTAATGAAATTCCTTTTACATAAGGTACTATTTGCAATTTAATGATTATGAAAAAGTCTAGGGTGATTTTTTAAAATTCGTTAAACTTTTTCCCCTTCATAAGCTGTTAGTGCTAAGATAAACCCAAGTTCAAAAATTATTTCCACCTAGAAAGTGATTTTTTTTGGATTTTTGAAATATGTTTATATTAATCTTCATTGAGTTATCTTTCCAAGAGCACCTTGTTTACCACTTGAAGCTTTCGGATAACCCAAAATAAATTTAGGAAGGGTGACTTCACGATAACATCTCCTATTTTTGGACTTGAGAATTAGATTAATTTCTCGAGTTGCTTTCTTGAGGCATTCAAATGCCTCAAAATGCATCCGATTGATTCCCCATGGGGTTGACTATTATAAAAAGGGTTCCATAAAGTTCAGGTCTATGGACACCTTATTTTATTCGCGCTAATGTTTTAAGCAATCTGGAGCATGAACATGAGAGAGGGCGATGATCGCCCAACGATGTTGTATTTTGAGGAGGTCAAGAAGGCCTACGGATCATATTAAAGTTAAATGCAAAGATGTGGCATCAGAGGATGTAGTTCATGGTGTCCGAGGATAAAATATATAAGAAAATTCATAATTTTTCTCGAATGCATCGATACATGGTTCTTATGTATCGATACAATGCTCCAACATGCCAAAAATTTGAAATGTCCCTATTTGTATCGATACAACATGTAAATGTATCAATACATGAGCTTCTATATTGATACAAGAGCTCATGTATTGATACTAGGCCATGCCAAGACCAAAACATGCATTCTATAAAGAAATGTATCGATACATATCAACATCTATTGATACAATGGTTTATAGTATCGACACAATGATCATTGTATCGATACAATGTTCATTGTATCGATGCACTCAAGGTTTTTGGACCACATGTATCGATACATTCTGCAATGTATCGATACACACAGGCCATTTTCCACAGTTCGAGCATTTTTGACTCATCCACCATTAATCTAAAATTCAATTTTAACTCGTTTCTTTGCATCAAGAAAGATCAAAACCCATATCAAATTATGAATTTGGACTTTTGAATTAATCAAAACATATTTTTTAAAGTTTAAATTAGATCAAAGGGGTCAATGTCACATTATCACCCTACTCTACCCTAGTTGTTGACCAATATCTCCATCAGCCACCCTATTTGCTGGAAAATCATTTTAGCATTTAAACTAGTCACCGTATGTCCATCACATTGGCAGCAAGTTGCCCCTTATAGGCACTCTACAGCCACCATGCTGACATCACTTTTTCTCCCTTGAAAAGTGGCCAAAAACACCTCCAATTTGGCTCCAAAATGCTAGTATAAATAGACCACTTCTATCTTAGCTAAAAAAGGTTAGATTTCAGCTCATTTTCAACTTCCAAAACACATTCCTACACCAAGAAAACCAAAATCCCGTAGCTCTTCACCCAGCACCCAAAAACAGCCCCAAAACACTCATTCCCAACCATTGCACATTCTAAAAATCACCCTCATCCATACTAGAACCAAAACCTCACTATTTCTCTCTTTTTCTTGCTTATTAACAAGGAAAAGAGGATAATTCAAGCCATCTCTACTGCTCCAATTATTTGGCCAAAAAGTGAAGTTTTGTTGGTATAACTTTTCACTTTATCACTTTCATTTTTTTGTTTTTTAGCATCTTCATTGGTCAGCTCTCCATGTTTCCATCACCCTCTTCAGATTTTCATGCATTATTGTGGCTTTTGGTTATGGTAGTTTAAGATTTGGATGCCTTAATACCCCTTTGATGTACAAAATGCCTATTTCATCCTCATTAGTTTGATATCTCTTGCTCATGCATTTTATGCCATATCCATGCATCTTGTTATTCTTAATCCATGTATGAATCATTAGCCTAACACA
>JBBYHM010000011.1:1064300-1074883 GCA_038381775.1 Adansonia rubrostipa | reverse complement strand
ATATATTTGGTGAAGAATCACAAAATAAGAAAAATAAGTCTTAACACATTGTTTCTTTGAATTTCATATTCAGCATTCAAATACTCAAATATATATATTCTAATCTCTTAGGTAAAAAATTTTCAGAAAACAGAACTATATAAGGTATTCTAATCATTCTAAGTATAATTGTAACAAATTATAATTTTAAACGTACTATTTGAATCATGTTTAAAGGAATTTGAATTATTTTTTTATTTTAATTTCCAAATCTTATTAATTATTTTTTAACTTAATTCTTAAACACAAATGCAAATTATATAATTTCAAATCTTTACAAATAATTTAAAAACGCTTCATAAAGTATTCTTTTTGTAATATATACAAGAATTTGGACATGCAAATGCAATGCATATGTGTCGTTGCTCTTGAATCTTGGTGCTTCAAAAATCAAAACCATAAATTCCTTTGCTGTTGCCTACACGCTAGGCTGCTGCAGTGTATGGATCAAAGTCAGTAAGGCTAATTCCACTTCAGAATTCTGCAGTATATATGATCGTGATGTTGGCGTTCGCTTTGTTTTCTTGGTT
The DNA here is from genome assembly GCA_038381775.1 of Adansonia rubrostipa. Classification (NCBI taxonomy): domain Eukaryota; kingdom Viridiplantae; phylum Streptophyta; class Magnoliopsida; order Malvales; family Malvaceae; genus Adansonia; species Adansonia rubrostipa. The sequence continues at coordinate 1,074,314 of JBBYHM010000011.1, read as the reverse complement.
CAAAAGGATTCAGAAAATGCCAATGAAAGAAGTATAATTCTACTAAGAAACGCAAGGTGTTTGGTCTGGCTCAGGCTCACCGTAAGATGGATATTTCTTGCTTTGTAAGTTTGTATACATGCGGATGATTGATGGCAGCTTCCAGAGGCAAAGCGGGTACACACCTTCCATATAGGCTATGGGTTGGGTTAAAGTTGAAAATTTTATTTTATTTTTATTTTGATTCGAATCGATTCGTATTCATAAAAATAATATTTAAAGTTTGGTTTGTATAGGCTAAACCTATTCTCTCCGGCTCTTGCATATCTCTAATAGTTAAAAGGAAATTGAACATCATATATTGTTTGTAAATCTATATTATATGAACTTTTATTTTTTAAAAATATTAATATTTAATATTTATATTTTATATATATTTAAATATAAATATAAATATATTATTTTTTAAAATATATAAAAAAATTTAAAAATTAAATATAAGTAGGACATATACTTATATTCATGATTCATTGAAAACATTTATTTTTGTATTTAAGATTGTAAAAAAATATATTTTAATTATTAAAATTAAAAATTAATACACGATTGTTGATATTTTATTTAAATCTCATTGCTAATGCAATTCGTACTTTAGTGTGACTTAATTATTTCAAATTATTTATTTAAAGAAGTTAAAAAAAATATTTATTTGATATTTGAACTCAACTTTAAATTTGAATAAATTCTCTTATTTCAAGTCTATATTTTAATCGATCAAAACAATAACGATCAACCAATTAAAAATAGGTTTTAACATTTCTTCTATTTGTTATCTTTTCCTATATTAAGATATATATAAAGAAAAAGGGAAAATTAATTGATTTTCTTAAAAAATAAAAGTTTGTTTTTGACGGACAAAGTCCCACGATCCTTATTTAAATATATATATATATATGTATATATCTCTTAAATATTTTAATTATTATATAAGTTTTGTTATTTTTAAAATATCTTATAAAAGATAATATTGCAATTTACAAACTAGCAAGCATTGTGCTTTCCACCTTATCTTTCCCTCTTCCTTAAAGCTTGGTATCACAAATTCCATTAATCCAAAATCCAATTTTTCCTTACCACCCAAAATTCCTATCTTCTTCTAAAACCCTAATCCTCTATCTCCGTGTTCGTCTCTTGCAGACCGACCTTCCATGGACGCCGAGCTTTCTGCCCCGGAAGTCGCCTCTCAGCCGCACTGTGCTTCCCCAGGTTCTTCTTCTTATTCTTCTTCTTTATTTTTAGCTTCGAATGATGATTCTAAGTTTGTAACTAGTTCGGTAACAGAACATGTTCTGAACGATAATGAAAATGATAAAACTAGTGATTATGAGAGTGGGGAGGAGAAGTTTGAAACAGCGCCCGAGGGGCCGTTTGTGGCTGACCCCGATGAAGGAATTCCGACTCTGTGGGATGTTAGCGATGCCCCTTTTGTTGGTTCTGACGGTTCAACTGGGATTTTGAAAGACGACTCGCTTGGGGTTGGTGATAATGGTTTAGAGGACTTTAGAGGTAAGGGTTCGATGGAAAAGCTTGATATTGAAAGTGATGGTAATGGGAAAAAGGAGGATAAGGTGGAAATGGGCTCAATTGGTGATAGTGACCAATCTGTTTTATCAATGGAAGGCAGAGAGGAAGGTAGGATTGGAATGGTTGAGAATAATTCGGTTTTAGTTGGTGGAGCTGTGGTTGAAACTGACGGTTTGAAATTTTCTGGTGAAGAGAAATTGACGGTTGATGCAGCACCTTTAATTGGAGATGCTTCAGGCGTTAAAGAATCTGAGGTTAAGGGGACTGAGGTGGTTCCAGTTACTGAGAATCAGAGCTTGGATAATGGATTTGATCAGGTTAGTCATGACGAAGAACAAAGTGTTCTGGATGTCCATTCTGTGGATGATAAACATATTGACCCTGTTGCGACTGATGGAATTGAAACTTCTGAGGTCTTGGCTTGTGAACAGACTTCTGAAATTGGTGCTGAGAGGAAAACTGATTCCTCTAGTGGGGGCCTGCTTGGTAAAGACGATTTCGGAACCAAGCTGAATGACCTCAGAAAGGAGGCAGGTATAGATATGTTGGAACAAGCGTCTGTTGAGAAAATAGCTGGAGGGAATAGAGATGGAATTCAGACAATGGATCATGCTGCTCAACCTACAGAAATGATCGCAGCTGATGAAACAGAGAATTTAGATAGCGATCCTCAAAGCAGAAGATTGGTAACCATGGCAGTAGAAGAATCTCATTCACCCAAGTCCGTGAAACAAACTGCGGTTTCTGAAAAAGAAGTTAGTTTTGAAGGTGACGAAGAGAAGCACCATCAGATTGAAGGTGTTGAAATTGAAGGCTTAGATACTGACGGAGAAACTGAAGGTATGATCTTTGAGAATGCTGAAGCTGCTAAGCAATTCTTGGAGGAGCTAGAACGAGGATCTGCCATTGGTTCTCACTCAGTTGGTGATACTTCTCATGATCGGTCTCAGAGAATTGATGGTCAGATTGTCATTGATTCAGATGATGAAGGGGACACTGATGAAGAAGGGGAGGGGAAAGAGTTATTTGATTCTACTGCTTTGGCAGCCCTCTTGAAAGCAGCAACTGGCACTGGCTCTGATGGTGGTAACATAACTATAACCTCTCAAGATGGATCCAGGCTTTTTGCAGTTGAGCGACCTGCAGGTTTAGGAACCTCACTCCACAATGCAGAACCTGCACCTCGATCAAACCGGCCTAACCTATTCAATTCTTCTGCTGTAACAAGTGGGAGAGACTCCGACACCAACTTGAGTGAAGAAGATAAAAAGAAATTGGAAAAGTTACAGCTGATAAAAGTCAAATTCTTGAGGCTTATTCACAGGCTTGGACAGTCTCCAGAAGATTCTATAGCAGCACAGGTTCTATATAGACTGGCTCTTGTTGCAGGGAGGCAAACCAGTCAACAGTTTAGCCTTGATTCTGCAAAGAGGAAAGCTCTGGAACTCGAAACAGAGGGTAAAGATGATTTAAGCTTCTCCTTAAACATACTTGTGCTGGGGAAGATTGGGGTGGGCAAGAGCGCCACAATAAATTCAATATTTGGAGAGGAGAAGGCCTCAATTCATGCATTTGAACCTTCCACTGCTATTGTGGAAGAGATTACTGGAATAGTCGATGGTGTTAAACTCAGGTTCATTGATACCCCAGGTTTGAAATCTTCAGCCACGGAGCAAGTTGCCAATCGCAAGGTCCTAGCTTCTATAAAAAGATTCATTAAGAAGTACCCTCCTGATGTTGTACTCTATGTTGATCGGTTGGATACCCAGACCCGAGATCTAAATGATCTACCATTGTTAAGATCAATCACGAATTCTCTTGGCTCCTCTATTTGGAAAAATGCAATAGTTACTTTGACTCATGCTGCTTCTGCTCCTCCAGATGGACCATCTGGCTCACCTTTGAGTTATGAGGTGTTTGTCGCCCAACGTTCCCATGTTGTTCAGCAGTCTATTGGTCAGGCTGTTGGTGATCTACGCCTGATGAATCCAAGTTTGATGAATCCTGTTTCTCTTGTTGAGAATCATCCTTCTTGCCGAAAGAATAGAGATGGCCACAAGGTGCTTCCTAATGGTCAAACCTGGAGACCTCAGCTATTGCTGTTATGCTACTCTATCAAAGTCTTATCTGAAGCAAGCTCTCTCTCTAAACCTCAAGATCCATTTGACAGTCGGAAGCTCTTTGGTTTTCGTGTCCGTTCTCCTCCTCTTCCATACTTGTTATCTTGGCTGTTGCAGTCTCGTAGCCACCCTAAACTCTCTGCTGATCAGGGTGGTGAGAATGGTGACTCAGATATTGATATGGCTGATTTATCCGATTCAGATCAAGAAGAAGACGAGGATGAGTATGAGCAGCTCCCACCTTTCAAACCTCTAAGGAAAGCTCAGCTTGCTAAGCTTAGCAAGGAGCAGAGGAAGGCATATTTTGAGGAGTATGATTATCGTGTGAAGCTCCTTCAGAAAAAGCAGTGGAAGGAGGAGTTGAGGAGAATGAGAAAGATGAAGAAAGGAAAGCCTGCTGTTGATGAATATGGCTTCAGAGGGGATGATGTTGATCAGGAAAATGGTGGTCCAGCTGCTGTGCCAGTTCCATTACCTGATATGGTCCTGCCACCTTCCTTTGATGCTGATAATCCAGCCTATAGGTACCGGTTCTTGGAACCAACTTCTCAGTTCTTGGCGCGGCCAGTTTTGGACACTCATGGTTGGGACCATGATTGTGGGTACGATGGCGTTAATGTTGAACATAGTCTAGCAATTGCCAGCCAGTTTCCTGCTGCAGTTGCTGTGCAACTCACCAAGGATAAGAAAGAGTTTAACATCAATTTGGATTCGTCAATTTCTGCCAAGCATGGTGAAAATGGATCAAGCATGGCTGGCTTTGACATCCAAAATGTTGGAAAGCAATTAGCTTATGTTTTCAGAGGGGAGACCAAATTCAAAAATCTCAAAAAGAACAAAACGGCCGCGGGCTTTTCTGTCACATTTTTAGGTGAGAATGTTGCAACTGGGCTCAAACTCGAGGATCATATTGTTGTTGGAAAGCGTCTGATGTTGGTTGGTAGCACCGGGACTGTTAGATCTCAAGGTGATTCAGCATATGGAGCCAATCTAGAATTGCGGCTCAGAGAAGCAGATTTTCCAATCGGTCAGGATCAATCCTCCTTGGGTTTGTCTCTAGTAAAATGGAGAGGGGACTTGGCATTGGGTGCCAATTTTCAGTCTCATCTTTCTGTTGGACGGAGTTCGAAAATAGCAGTTCGTGCAGCACTGAACAATAAGATGAGCGGACAGATTTCTATTCGAACAAGTAGCTCAGATCAGCTTCAGATTGCACTCACCGGTATTCTTCCTATTGCCATGGCAATTTATAAAAGCTTCAGGCCTGATGTCAGTGAGAACTATTCAATGTATTAGGTGCTGAAACAATCCCTCCCCTGAAGAGCTGCCACCACCTTGGCAAATTGTTACAGATCAGATTATATTGGAGGCATTGGTTAGTCTCCTCCCCTTTCCTTGAATAATGCTTGATTACTTTTAGCATGAGCTACTACTGCTTTGATGGGATCTATTTTATCGGTAACGTATTGTTTGTTTGGCAATTTTGGTTAATAATAAGGTTTTACAGACGAATGTTTGGCTGAAAGCATCTATATTTCGAGATCTGGGCACTACCATGTAATGTAACCACATGTTTGGTTTTTTTGTGCTGTCCACATGGACAAGTTCTCTGCTTTAATGTAATGAGGAAAAATCAGTCTTGCAAGATGTGCCCTTTGAACATTTCTTTTACTAGGATTTTATGAAGTACCTCTGGTCCATCCATCTAAACTTGATACTCAAAGTTCATGGCAATTTTATTGCTATCGAGGCCCAAAATTCCAATGCGCCCAAGGAGTTAGTTAATTGTAACCTAGGGATATGGAAAGCGGTTATAGATGTTGAATTTCGAATTTATTGGATGTTCCTTCTTAAAAATAGCTGCACGGATCAATTGAGCTAAGCTTGTGTTCTTGGAATTTGACATAAAAAGAGAAGATAAAATGAGGAAGCCGATTTCCATCCCCTAGTGAAAGAAAATGGAGGATAAGAAATCCCCGTTGAAAACTTAGTTGAATGTTTCACCTTTTGGAGTGTAGAACTCCAGCAAAGAAAAAAGAATCTTGTGTTCTACAATTTTTACTTTTCTTCCATTTAAATTGAACATTAGCTGAAATCCAAATTCTGCCGAAGCAAATATAATTTATGCATTGGAAGTTATATTATGAAACCCACTGTTATGCCATTATTGACATCAAAACTATCATATATATTTTTGTTTTCATCATTCACTAGTATCATGTACTTATATAGTTGTTTAGCTTCTTTCGTAGCATACGTAAATAATTAAGAATAGTCATTAACGGTGTGGAGGCCGACGATCGGTATTTGGACATTTGCAGCAGCTAGTTGAAAGCTTGAAGCTCAGAGGAAGAGAGAAAGAAGTGAAAATAAATACAATTTTTTTTTTCTTGGTTTACAGACGAGGCGCCAACTGGAGATATTGGGTGGGAAGAAAATGAAAGTCATATATATATATAGGCAGATTTGGACGACCCAACTTGACCTGGACTTGTCTCTGTTTTCAATCCAAGCCCACATGGTATGTGGGAGCTCATCTGTTTTTATTGGACAGTACATATTTAATCCAATAAAAACCTTCAATATGTAGGCAGATTTTTGTTAGATCTGTTTTTAATCCAATCGAGCCACGGTTTCAATTTTTTATTTTTTTATTTCTATCAATTTCCTTTAAAAGATTTTTGTTTGAGTCCGATCCAATAGAAGTTTTACGTATTTAGTTTTTCTTTTTTTTTCTATTTTTTTGGAGGACTTAAAACATTTTTTAAAAAAAAATTTACAATAAATCAATTACTTTCATAAATTAAAAATTAATATAATTATTGTATTTCTTTTCTCATTTTAAAACCTTGACCTGCGTCTGTAGAAACTGATTAAGCTTCTTTTTAGCAATTCTTTTTTATTTTCAGCCATTTTGTTATAATAAAAAAACCTGCTTTGCATTCAGATTTGGTGGAAAAGAACAGAGGAAAGTTCCAATTTGACAAGTCATGACCCGCTTGCTGAAAACTGATAAGTTAAAAGTTGATTGGCCTGCCATTGAAATCAACTGATCTGATGAGATTGTGCCCATTCCATCGCAGCGCCCTAGGTCCCAGCTCTAGCCCTAGTCCTAGTCCTAGTCCCAGTCCCAGCCGGCCAGCCCCCAGGCCCTCTATTTTGCAGGGGCTCCTCAGCCTGACAACACTGCCTGCTACAGTTCTCTGCATGCAATTTTATCCCGTTCACCGTTATGCTTTCGAAATGAAATGACCGAGCTCAACGGAAGCGAAAAAATTAATTACAATTAATAATTAATAATTATTAAAATTATTAATAAGAAAATTATAATTAACCCTTTGTTTTTACCTGGCATTTGATATAGCCTTTGTTCCCTTCAAAAAAAAAATTGGGGTCAGTTTCCTTATAAAAGAACCGATCCTCTTACTTATAATACATATAATATATATTAAAAATATATAAAATATTTTTTAAAAATATATATCATATATTTAAATATTATTTAAAAAAATAAAAAATATTTTATATTAAATTTTGAATTAATATATTGAGAGGATTTAAGAAATCGATCCCCTATATCTTATATATTATATATAATATATCATATGTATAATATATTATATATTACATATAAATTATATATTAAAAATATTATTTTAAAATAATAAAAGATTAAAAATATTTTATATTAAATTTTAAATTATTATTTAAAAATAATTATTATTTAAAAAATAATAAAAATATTTTATATTAAATCTTGAACTATTATTTAAAATTAAAAAGAATAAAAAAATATTCTATATCAATTTTGAATTACTATAATTTTTAAATAGTAATTCATGATTTAGTATAAAATATTTTTTATTTTTTATTATTTTTTAAATAATAATATGAGATTTAATATAAAATATTTTTTAATTTTTTATTATTTTTAAATAATATTTTTAATATGTATAACTTATATATAATATATATTTGGGTCGTTCCCTAGTATAGGACTAGACACTTCACATATTAAAACATATATCAATATATATATATATATTAAAATTAAATATATTAGTTTTGGTTATTTGTACATTCACTTATAAGGATTTGTATATTTAATTATTATTATCTGTACATTTAGTTATGATCATATGTACATTACACATGAATATCATCTCATCAATGTTGGTAATATGAACAATTAATATTTACTTATTTGATACGATTTAAAGTCATATGATTTAGAATACAATAAATTTGATCATCTATATATTTAATTTTGAGTATTTGTACATTTAGTTATGATTATATATACATTCAATTATGGTAATATGTACCTTCAATTATTGTCATATATACTAAGTTGAACTCATTTCCTAATTCGTTTCTTATGTGTACTACAGTTATCGCTATTTGTACATTTATGTACATTTAGTTACAGTAATATAATATGTCTTATATATAATAATATATATTTGATCTTTTAATATATATAATATATTAAATCTTGAATTATTAAAAAAAATAATAAAAATATTTTATATTAAATTTCGAATTATTATTTAAAAATTAATAATTTAGAGTTGGATATAAAATATATTTATTTTGAATTATTTTTTAAATAGTATTTTAAAATTTAACATAAAATATTTTTAATTTTTTATTATTTTAAAATAGTATTTTTAATATATAATATAATATAAACTAACCTCGAAAGTTATATTATATAATGTATAATATTATAATATAATATATGATATATTATATATTAATTGAATTTTTTATATGAAATATTTTTTAAAATTTATTATTTTTAAATATTATTTTTAATATATATTTTTAAATAATATATAAATATTTTTAATATATATTATATATTATATATAAAATAGGGGAGGGTCAATTCCCTCACCAAGGGCAGTGACCTCTACCATTCTGAAGAAACGAATGGTATTAGGTCCTAAACGGAAGGAATTAAGAGTAAAAAATAATAATAACAGTTTATTTATTAATAATTATAATAATAATTATTTCTTTTATTGTAATTAACTTTTTTTGCTTTCACCCTTTTTAATAATTTAAAGTTTATTTTCCATTTTTGGAATTTGCCCAATTATTTTTCTTTTCATTTTACCTTGAGTTTTTTTTTTTTAATTTCCATATTAAAATATTCTTTTTTAAATTTGAAAATTATATTTAAAAATTTTTACCCATATTAACATTTTTTTCCAACTCTACTCTTAAAATTTTTTAAATTCCCCCTAATTTCTTAATGTTGTTTTCCCCTAAAAGCCTCCATATTTAATAGTCACATTGAGCTTTAGTATTTCATATTCAAGCGGAGTCGAATCAAAACTCAAAAGAGAACTCTTCTAACACTTATTTTTTATTCACTAAATACTTAAACCCTTTTTTCCCCTAAAATGGCAAAGATTGTTTGGAATTTTAAAAATGCTTGAATCGATTCTAGTCATGAAATCATGCAAAATATATCCTTAAATTCATGCAATCATTCAATTAATAATTCTTATGCAGCTAAAGCTATTTTTTATATCTTATTAATATAATATTCGACAAATATATATTATGTATTCTTGTCAATTAAATTTTTTCATCAAAATTATTTAACAGAGTTAGCATTAGTAATTTAATTTATTAATAATAGAAGTTCAATCGATATACTTTGATAAAATTAAAAATTTATGATTTGTATAAAAATTAATGTTAAGTTTAACGATTCAAAAAGTAAATTATCAAAAAGTTGTAACCATATTTGACGGCAACTAAGTAAAAGTAACTTCAATTTTATTAAATTTTGTCTTTTTTTTCTAGTTCTTTTTTTTTAACATTTACAATAGAATTTTTTTTAACTCTAAAAAGAAATTGATAATTTGCTACATGTTTTCACTTTTATTATTTTTAATTTTTTATTTTTATTATATCATAAAAGATATGTATCATCTTACTAACAGTACTTATATAATCTAATAATTTCAATATCAACACATATGATAATTTCTCTTTCTTTTTCAATAATTATAATTAATCGCAGTAGTAATTATTCAATATTTTTATTCTTACACCTATCCATTGGTTGAGCTACCAGACCTAACCTTAGACAAAATTCTTTAGTAATTCTAGTCATATTGATTCAAATTATTATTTTTTATATAAATTAATTATAAAATATATAAATTTTTTTAAAAAAATTATTATTTTTTGTAAGATAATTCGAGTTCTGGACCAGACCTAATTAGGGCTTGAACAAAAAAAATTGATCACAAATCGATCCGATTCCTCAGCGCTAATTTGTAATTCTCCCCTTCTTTTTATGAACTTTATC
>JBBYHM010000011.1:1020450-1035193 GCA_038381775.1 Adansonia rubrostipa | reverse complement strand
TCGTATGGTTCATGCAATCATTCTTGAAAAGTAGAATAGTGGATAGGCATCTGACCTGACTGACAATAATTAAATTAACAGTACCCGCCTGTATCAGCAAAATATCATTCATTACCATAATCTGTTCAACTCTTCATCATCAACATCATCGTCACCATCAGTCACGTTAGCAAAATATACATCGTTATCTTCGTCATCACTTTCAGGTTCATCATCTGTTTCTGAATCCGAATTTGCATCCATTGTATGGTATGAATTCCAATGAGGAGGGAAGGTCTTCTGCAGGGCTTCTGTAAGCTCTCCACCTGTCCTCTCAATCTTTCGTAAACACCTCGACCAGTGAACTGCAGTTCCCATATCAACAGTCAAACCAGACGCGATCATCTCTCTACAAACAGACAGCACTCCAGAGTAAATGTATGCCTCTGCAACAGTAGCCCTTGATAGAAGTGATGTCATCAAGCAATGGTATACGGCTTTGTCGGGTTTCAAACCAGCCAGTTTCATCTCTTCAAAGCATTTCAAGGCCTTCTCCGGAAGAGAAGCACGTGCCCATCCATGAATAAGTGTGGTATATGTTTTAACATTTGGCTTTACTCCAATAGAGTCCATTTCTTGAATTGTATTCATTGCTCTCTGGTAAACAAAAATCAAGCTGACTAAGAATTTACCGCAGAAAATAACATGGACATTGAATGGACAGGAAACACACGAAGGCTCACTTCTAATTTTCAAAGCATCCAATGAAAATAATGCCAGAAATAAAATTTAGACAAGGTTCAAGAAATCTTTCTAGTGAGAATGCACTTGAACACAAATGAAGTTGAGTTCATAAATTATCCCAAAAAAAAAAAAGAAAAAAGTTCAGTTCATACTATTCTGACTTCCACAGCATACAAAAGCACAAGTTCATCCAACATAAGTCATAATCCAGTACAAGTACAATATTTGAGATGATAAGCGATGTAAACAACTAAAGACATTTCAAACAACCCAATCTTGCTTCAGAAAGTTCTGATTAAATCCTAAAATACCAATATATTTAAGCAATTTAGGGTAATATACCTAAGCAATGGAATGAAACGGAATCTCATTCTGAATGTTAGTTGGATTATAAAATTATATAATTCTCAACCATACATGTTACCGATGCACGGAGTATTACTTACTACACAGTACATGAATACTCATCAAGAAACATACCAGCATGTCCCCCGCTTTGCAACAGGCATTTATGAAAGATGTGTAAGTATGGATATCAGGCTGAACCCCTTCTTGTTTCATTTGATGCATCAAGTCAGCAGCCTCCCAAACATCACCTCTCCTAGCCCATCTGAAAGAAAAAAAAAGATGGAGGTCATTATCACAGATGGTCAAAATAAGTGAAAATTAGTAGCAGGCTAAAAGAGAATACCAAGACCGATGTTTTACTAAATTAGAGATATATAGAAGTAAAAGTCCATACCCATCGATTAAAATGTTGTAGACAAAGGTGTTTCTCGGAATATTTTGAGCAGCCATCTCTTTTGTGACAGCTAGAGCACTTTGCATCCTCCCAGACTTGCAGCATGCTTTCAGAAGTGCTTCATATGCATAGATATCTAGCTCAAGGCCCTCATTTCTCAATTTTGCAAAATACTCAAATGCCTTTCCAGTATCACCCAACGAAGCATAGCCATGCATGATGGTTGTGTATGTGTGCTCATTTGGAGTTACACCAGCGAGTGCCATCTCATCCAATATTTCAACAACTTTTTCCATCTGCAAGAAATTAATTTAAATGTCAAAAAGAATGTATAAATATATTCACGATATCAATAAATCTTAGGCAAAAGAAGGGAAGAGATGTCTCGAAAGGAATGCCGCAATATATCACTTGAAACTCCAATTTTGAGGTCTCCAGTTTGAAGATTGAAGGTGTGAGAGTAGGGTTTTTGGAGTGGCAGAAGGCTCTCTGCCGCCGTCTAATCCAATGCCTAATGAATCCCCATATGTACCAAAAAGAAAGAAACGAAATACAATTGAATACAGCAATGCAGGGAAAAATATTTCTCTTGGCATTATCATATGTAAACAAGTGATTTCCCATCCTGCTAATAATGTTCTGCATGCAGTGACTCCTTTGACCAAATGGAATATCCAGGGGACAAATTATTAGCATTAATCATGCTATAGAAAAATAAATATTTGACTCGTGACAAAAATGCATGATATAAACTTGTGTCTCTAGCATTAGCAGTCCACGCCTAAAATCTAGGATTTGACCACCTCAACGTCTTATATATCATTATACCTGACGTTTCTCAGTAAGGCCAAGAATCAAAGCGTTGAATGTGTGTACAGTTGGAATGCAACCACTCCTCCTCATCATATCAAAAACTTCCAAGGCTCTTCTCATTTCACCAGCTCTTGCAAAACCATGTATAATAGGCATAAAAGTACGTGTAGTAGGTCGATGCCTCTCCTTTTGCATTTCCTTGACAGTATGAATAGCACGATCCATGTTACCCATCCCACAAAATGCCCAGATCATGTTATTATATAGTACTACATCAGGCTTCAAACCATCTGTAACTAGCTCCTCAAAAATTGCAAAAGCATTGGCCCAATCTTTTAATTTCAAATATCCATTAATCAACATGGAATAAGTCTTCATATTATGCTTTATGCCAGCACATTCCATCATTTTGCTAACTTCTAAAGCTTTGGAGACTTTTCCAATCTGCAATCCAAATACACCAAGAAAATAATTGAGAGACGTACTAACAGGAGTATTCCATAACAATAAGTGGCAAAAAAGATATATATGACCAACTAATTTGCAAATTCTATACAGTAATGAAACAATATTCTCAACATAGTAATCAGATTCTTCAATTTGTCAGTGTGGATGTTTTATGTGAAGCAAAGGCTGACAAGCAATGTGTCAGATTCTATGGTAGTGATTCTACACTGTTGCTAAGATTTTGCTCGGCAGTAGAGTAAAAAAAATGATGAAAAGAATTTTGGTTTTTTTTTTTTTTTTTCTCTTTTACTTGATAACATTGCCATCAATTGGCTAAGTGTAAAATATCTAAAAAAGCTTCTGCAGCATTTCAATATAGTATACTTTCTTGAATAATAACAAGAAGGAGCACTTAATAAAATAATTTCTTTTGAATTGTTAAAACACCAACAAAGACACATGGTAACTGGACTATACTCACGGAACAATACTTAGTAAAAAGGATGATTCATTTATCTTTGGTTGAAAACTCATTTGCTTCAATAAAACAAGTGATAAATTTATCATTTTTATTGATGTATCTATCTACAACAGATGCTTAAATATAATACTTCATGCAGAAATCGGAGAAATAATTACACAATGCTCAATCTAAATTCTCTGAACATAAAATGGCTCAAAATGTAATAATTGGGGATAGTATGTTGGCTAACTTTGTCAGTTTAGATCACAAACTATTATGGGTATAATATGTTGCATTTCCAAACCAATGTTTACCATGCGACATATTAGGACATTAATATCGAGTACAAGGAAACAGCACACACGTTACATGCATTATTTACTGCAATTCAATAATAGTGACACCTCTTTTCTCTGCTCACATTGCTCTAAAACAATATATCCTAGCAAAAGGCATCAGCGGGTATCAGCATTCCTAGGAATAGCTTAATCTCTGGCCAAAAGACAAGTAAAGAAATAGCTTAATCACTCAAAGGAAATAGCCAGCATAACTATCCCAGCAGATACATCTTATTCAAACTATTGTAAAGACCATATCTTTCTTCCCGTTTAAAACTTGACAATTTGGATTCAGATAATGCTTCAATATCAACTAAAGCTCTGAAAAATAGACCCTGAAACAAACTTTAGTTGACACCAGAGACACAAGGATTAGCACTTACCACAACAAACACTACAGAATGCAGAGTTCAAGGTATATTTTTCAGCTCCAGATTAATTTCAAAGATTTTGGCATTAAGATAAGCTGAAACAGGTTTCACACACACACACACACACACACACACAGAGCAAAAAAAAAGGAGCTAATATACATACATACATACATACATACATACATATACCACCCCACCCCAAAAAAAGAGAACACCCAGAAGAGTGGCCAAGGCAACCCTAATTATCCATTTTATATTATATCCCTTCCCCCATGTCGAGGCTCATCCCTTCTCCAATCTTCAAATAGTTGGCGTAACAAAATTCCTTTTGACAGTCATATCCAAGGGAAACTCAGCACAAAACTTTCCAAAATGTCTCTTGCATATTAAGAACATAAAATAAAAGCGCTGGCTTACAATCTTGACCCGCATATTTAAATTCTAACGAGCTAAACTCCATAAGAAACAAGCGTACGTTTTTGTTTGAGTTCAGTTTGTCTCCTTAGCAGAGCGAACAAGCTCCTAATTTATTTGTATTTCTATTCTCCCATCTGACTTCTTTGAGAATTAATTTGGCGTGGACAAACAGTGACAGAGGCATAAATGAGCTACAGATTTTTCAGCAGCTTACACTGAAGACTAACCGTACATATATTTTATTACTTATTATGGAAAGGACAATTAAAGTTGGGGGAAGATACCTCAATTCAACAAAGGATTCACCAAAACTTCAGCACTCCAAAACAGTGCCCCCTCTCCCCCAACCACACAGACAAAAATAAATAACAAAGTTCTTTACTAGCTGCCTATCTAGATGTTTCTTTCTTTTTTTTTTTTTTTTCTTTTTTTCTTTTAAAAAGTTTTTTAGGGTTCTCAAAACTTGTGAATGGATCATATTGCAAGAGAAAAGTGAAACAATTGGTAAACACACAAATCAAGAAATTTAAATACTCTTGCAAATGTTTAGTATATATACTCTAAAAAGACTACAACGGTTATAAAGTTTACACCAAACCAAACTGAATATAAATTCTAGTAACCAGATTTAGGAGAAATTTGGATGAGGAAGCTTCATCCCGTGTAGGAGAGTCTCAAGTTCAACAATGGAATATATGGCACTTTTTTGAAGATACTTCTACTCTAGATAATTCAACATAGGATCCTATTAGCAAGAACCATTCCCTAGCACCAAAAATCTCTTACAGGAGTGGAATACATCATTAGTGGGGGGGGGGGGTGGACTGCAAACAAAAAGGAAGCAACCATTAAAAGAAAAAACTAAAAAAAGCCTTGCCTTCGAGTAAAGATTAATAAGGCATCCGTAGCTGATGACTGAGGGGGTAAATCCACATTCCTGTAGCAAATTTCTAGCAAGAGTTAGCATAAAGAAGATAAGTGTAATCAGAACAACAAGTTATCAATATTAAAAGCAATTAGCCTCTACTATGAAGAATTTACACCTCTGAACCAACCAGAAGGCAATTTAATAATTAAGACTCTCTCCATTCAATCACATACATCACAAAATTCTCCGAATTCATTTATAATTTTGAGGGCACAAACGAATCAAGCTGTTGCAAGAGTATAAAGTTTGTGTGGCATATAAGAAAATCTTGAAATCTCCAATCCAGCGGTGAGAAATACAATAATGATAAGAGATTTAACCTTTGAAGTTTGAATTTTCAATGCTGGCATATGTTTGACGGTGAAAAACAACATAATTTAGAAATAATATATAAATCAATAAAAGTGGAAACAATTAAGGAAAATTATGTGTGTTTGTGATGGTGAGGGGAAGCAGTCCTTTGTGTTTGTGTGTGATTGACAGTAATAGAGTAGCGTGACGCTTATTTTTAAAATATCAATCTTTGGAAATATTGTAGGTAACTCTAAAAATAATCGCCTAAGTGCATATTTCTTTGCATATTGTTATACTATCTGTTCTCTCAGAAAAGAATACATATTTTTTTCTCTATAAAAGGAGAGCAGAAATTCTTTTTTCATGTATTTTCCTCAATAATATTCTGATAACTAAATCTTTGAACAGCAAAACAGAAAAAAAAAAAAAAGGGTAAAATCTAATAAAAGCAATAAACAAAAGAAAAGAAAAAAAAAAGTCTCAAAATAATGGAGGGTGTCCCGAGAAAGTTTTCATGAAAAGTGTTACAAGAGCTGCTGAATGATCTAAATTTACAAAATTGGGGGGAGGGGGGACCATGTAACAAGGAAACAGGTTGCTCGCTGAATATTTACTACTTTTTTTCCAAATTTGATCCACGTCCAATACATCCATACTTCTCAACCAAATTTTGATAGGGGGAAAAAACATAATGAGACACCTAGATAAGCAAAGCATAGTCGATATATTAGATACACGGTGATTCTTCATTCATGCTTGGCATTGGCGAATTCACGGATGGCAAGAAACAAAGCTAGCAAATTGCACGATCTGAGATATCAGCTTACATCTTTTTCTTGACTCGATCCCTCAAATAGCAAAATTTTTTCTCCTCTAACTAGCAATTTTACTTGTACAATGCAAAGAATTAATAGAAAATGGAATATTTAAATATAATAACATAAGTTTAATTTTTCAAATGCTAATCTCAAATTTAATCAATTTCTAGCAATAGATAACATCTTTTCTAGGATTTCTGGACCAATAATTTCAAGGTTTATTCTTTACAAGTATTTACATGTTTTAGTTACTTTCATTTTTTAAATTTAAGTAAAGAAAGGTGAATATTATAATATACCATTCTTAGTTAGGCAATAGGCAGTATGTTTAAAAGAGATGAACAAGAAGAAATAAACATAATCATATTTAAAAAAACGAAAAAGGGAAGTTATAAACTTCGAATCTCTTCAAAAGGTTGAGCTTGAACAATTATGAAGAAAAGAGGAAAAAAGCAAAATAATGGAAAGAGAAAAAAAAAATGTCTGTCTATAAAACAGAATTTTGCACTGCCTAAGTGAAAAGCGTAAGGACAAAGGCCTTTTAGGGCCACAACTATAAATATCTACCTATCAAATTAGATTTTAGATACCAATAGTTTTCCTTTGAGTTTTTTCCTATATTAGTCGACTCTTTATTTTCTCCAACACCCCCATTTCAGAAACATATCTTACACCTTAATGTGAACAAGGATGTAAGGGTACTGCCCTCCATATACAAGGCAAAACTTGAAAATTTGACCATATCAGGGTAAAAAGTACCAAAGTAGAACATCCAAACAATCAGAGGACAACGAATGAAAACTAGATTAAGACTTGGGTTATAAACCCAAATTTCATAACTATTCGGTTCTCGTAACTTTTAATTTCCATATTTTTGAAAGACTTTACAAGAAACATATGAAATGAGCTTTTACCTTAAGTCTTTCAAAAACAACCAAGCATTTTTCTTCGTTGCCGATCATTGTGTAACCATCCATCATGGTGTGGTAAATGTCAATAGGGGCATCTATACCTTCTTCTTCCATTTCTCTAACCAATGCTTCAGCTCGCTCCATATTGCATGTTTGACTGCAAATGGAAGTAAAACATGAAAGCAAAAAATTAGTCTACAATGAAGATGATCATAACAACAACAATAAGAAGCTCTCACAAATAGAATAGCGAAAGTAGAGAGAATAGCCAATTGTATAAACATGATAGCAATAGGCTGCTCAGCAGGCTACCTTGGGAGGAAAGAAAACATTTAATATAACAATTCAAACTCACATTTTAAAAAACTTTTCTGATATGGGAACAAGACTACACTTGAAGAATTGCTGAACATTGTACAGACAAATAGCTTTAGATGACTAGACAATCCAGATCAATGCCACCTAGACTCATAACCGTGGACAGACTTTCACCAACCTCGACACCAAAGGATGAACTTGGTCTGTCTACCCGTACAAACTGACAACTCATTCCCATCCGGCCTAGAAACACTAACACAATACATGATGAACATGTTCCACTAACAATTAACTCGCAAGGCAGTGGTTTGATAGAAAGATAGCAAAAGTTTCACTAAGTTATCTAACATTGAGTCTTGGAATTGAGACTATTAGACAACTATACAACACAGGAATCTCCACAAATACATTATATCAACAAAATCTATAAGATATTGCATTGGTTCACACAAGATTACTTGGAGATTTTAGCAAAGAACACTAATTAGAACATGATAAAAAAATAAAACATAGCTAAAGCTATATATATACCACGTGCACCCACTATAAATCTCTACTTTATCTTCATTGACTAAAAAAAAGGCCCAAAATTTGCAACAAGCAAGATATATGAAGGACAAATAAAAATATGAGATGACAGAAGCCATGCTTTTAGTACATACCAATGAGCATAAAGAATATTCCCATAAATGATTGCATTCAAAGGTGTATGTCTCTCTTTTGCCTCCTCAAACCAATAATCTGCAGCTCTTCCAAAATGACACAGGATATTAGTTCACAATGAAGTAGATTCACCGTTTTTAGCCATTGAAAATTTCATAGAACCATAATGACTATGAAGTTCTCCAAACAAAGTTTAACTAGTCTACCACGAGGTCACAAAAGATAATTATTAAAAAAAGAAAAAAAGAAAAAAGAAGCAAGCAAGATGCAGAAGAAACACAGTACCTTAACCGGATAAGCCCATTCAAATACATGAGAATATTGAACCAGGCAAGAAATGCAAAGGAAAATTTTGCATCCTCTTGGTTCCTTACTATTAAGTATCCAACTTAAAACGAATTGGTAATAAGTGGAGGGACTCAACTTGAATATAAGACCATAGGAAACCCACTAGTTAATAGGATAAAACCATTTAACATCCCCTCACATGCAGCTCAACAAGGTCCTTTTAAGGAATTTCATATAGTTAATAGATGTAGGAGAAAACCACTTAACAGAGAAATCTTGGAACATGAAACAATCCAAACTCAACATCCATAAATAAGTAAACTCTCAGACAAGTCAGCAATGCTTTTTAAGGACTTTCATATATTTTATCTTTTTATCTAAATTGTGACATATTAGACTTATTTTAATAAAATGCTTAGCAGAGTACTTAGAGTGAGTAATTAAATGTAAATAAAGAAAAAAATCAAAGTTACATTCTAATGTAATAACTTGGATATTCCATCTAGTACGCTTGGTAACAAATAAAAATGACCATTTCAAATAATAGAAACTAAAATCGAGGCATAGCATTGTAGCCTTTGGCCCTCCGCCTTATTCCATTATTTACTGTTTAATGGCATCAAGAAAGTCTTATGAGCTGAAAAGGCATAAATTCAACATCAAATTTCAGCAACCTTGCAAAAACTAGTCCAACGTCTAAGGTCCTAAGGAAGCAAACAAAACTTGTCAAAAAACATTAATTCACCAACCAAACACTCAAAAGATAGAAAAGAATGAATATACTATAAAAAAAATTAAAAGGCAGAACCTATAAGGTTTACTTACTCAGAATTGCCAATTTTGGCAAATCCTCCAACAAGTATACTGTATGTCACAAGAGTCATTTCAATACACTCTTGCTTCATTTTCCTAACACAAGATAAGGCTTCTTCCATGTCTCTGCCAACTGCATAAGCGTGAATAAGGCTGCATGACATAAACTATCTTAATGTTTGATAAAGAATGACGTATAACATGACCATTAAAACTGATGGAAATCAATCCTACAAAGATTAAAGATAAGCAAACTTTTATAAAGTACATAAAATACTATTGAAAAAATTTCTCAAAAGAAAAAAGAATAAACAATAAAATCATTTGGAATGCATTAACAGTGAAACCACTAACAATTTCTAGATATGGAAAGTCCTTTTTAAGATTGCGGACAAATCAACTTGGCTCTTCTCTATGGATCTTTTGAAAACAATCAATGAATTTGACATGATTTAAACCCACTAATATTAATACCCCTAAACTATAGATGCCTACCAAAAGAATGTAGAAGCCATTTGCTAAGATGCTTAGAAACCCAATATCAGGCCAATTTGCATTGAGAACATATGAAATTAAGGCAAAGCTAATTTTATTGAAAATGATTACTTTGTGTAGACGTGTGAGGTTGGCTCTATTCCCCTTGCTCGCATCCTCTCAAATGTTTCACGTGCACGGTGCATATCCCCTCGTCTTGCATAATAGTTCACCATCAATCCAAACTCTCGTCTAGACGGCTGAAAAGAAAAGGAAAAGGCCGAGAAACTATCAAATTCTGTACACATCAAAATGAATTTCCTTGAAATTTGAACTCTGAAGATGCTTAAGTTGTTTCTAAAATATTTCAAGGAATTTGGACTTTAGTAAAAACGGAAGTTAGCTAGCAGTTATAATTCCCATAATCAGAACCTTCATGTCTCTGAAAATATGGAAATATCAGTAAATCACAGAAGCGTATGCATATCTAAGTTTCCCAACATAATAGCCTGCTAGCAGATAGGTTTCTAAGCACTGAAACAAAACATTTTTTTTGCAACATTATGTTCTCAGGAGATAATCAGACATGAACAAAAACATAAAAGGTTGATAGAATGACGAAGCAAATCACCTTGTTAATTCTGTCAAAAGCAGTAACGACCTTCTGCCAATTCTCTGGTTCGGAGTCCAAAACCTTCCGAAACAACATCCGGGACCCTTCCCTCTCTTGATGCCACTTAGACTTACCATTTAAGTCTTGACCTTGATAGCCTTCAACCCATCTGGCCCTCTCCTCTGCTTTTTCCTTCAACCTTGTCCCGTCATCCAACTTCACCGTCAGGACTCTCCCATGAAACTCAACCCCATCAAACTCCACAGCCTTCATAGCTGACTTCTCAGCTATTGGAGGCGGACCCCCGTATATCACAAATCCGAAACCCGCATTTCTGTGTATCTCATTGTGGGCTTTGATCAGAATGACGTCCTTTATGGGACCGAACTGCCGGAAGAATTCAGCAACCTCATGTTTCTTAATCCAATTGGGAAGATTTCCAATGAAAATCTTTCCATTTTGGCGGAAATTTGCGGGTTTTTCAGGCTCTGATGACGGAGGTTCAGGTTCAGAAATTTGAGTTGCCTCCTGGGTATCTTGAAGAAGGGGAGGGGGAGGAGGAGGGGGAAAGAGTTTGCTGGAGAGACGAAGTTTGGAGACAAGAGAGTGGGTGGCGCTTGTACTTTCACCAGGAGCAGGAACATTAGAAGGAATGTTATTAGTATTAGTAGTAGTAGTAGTAGTAGTACCGGAGAAGTTTTTGAGGGGATTGGAAGGGATTTTGGGCTTGGGGAAGGATTTAATGGACTTAGGGCGGCGGAGGTTAGGTTCGGGGGGTTGAGGTGGCGACGGAAGGGAGAAGGAAACGGGGGTGGTAGGGGAGGAAGAGTGGGCCTGTGAGGTGAGCAAGGGTGAGGGACAGTGTAAGGGGGGGAGTGGCAAAAGGCTATCCATTACTATCATCTTCTGTCAAGCTTAAAAAATTTTTGTTGCTTAATAGCCACCCAACCAACCCAAACAAGCTTACTCCGCCCGCGAGGCAAGCGAAAAGGGCTGAAGGAATGAGGTACACGAGCTAGCGAGCAGACTCGTAATTCGATTTTTTTATTTTTATTTAAATTTAATTTAATTTATAAATTTATTTTATTATTTAAATTTATTAAAATATTATTTTTATATTAATACTTATAATTATTAGTATTTAATAAGTAAATTTTTTAAAAATTAAAGAAGGCTTCAAAACGTATAATATATCACTTTTTTTAAGATTTTATTGTCCTAACAATCATTTGGTATGCAAAAGAATTAGATAAAACTCAATGATTTATGATATTTTGTAACAACAATAACAATCTACTATGCACTAAAAAATATGTAAAAAAATTATCTAACATCTATATAGAATTTTTTTATTATTTTCTATGTATATCTTCCAATATATAAGGTTCCATTTATAAACAAGTAAATGTCTCTTCATATAAATGTAAATTATCCGAATAAGTGTCTATTTGAATAGTCATAACATTTAAAAAATAACCAAAAGACACTATTCTTAATAAATAATACACACAATTTGATAGTTATTTAAAACATAACCATTCACTATTTTGAAAGTGTGAGTATTTGATACACTAGCAGTGAAAATTTTTTAACCCCATAAGCTGGTTAAGAGTTTGCCATATGTATCACTTATTATTTTTAATTACTTATTTTATTATATTTAAGGGGTATGTATCATTCTATTAACATTGCTTGAAGAGTGTAAAAACTTCAATGCCAAGGATACTTTTTCATTTTGAAAATGTTCCAATAATATTTTTAATTAAATTTAAACAATTTTTTCTATTAAGTGAATTGTGAATCGGGCCAAGGTAAGTTAAGCTATATAAAAAAAAAAAAACTCATGCCAAAGTTTGACACAATTAGATATAGGCCTATCAAATGAGTGGGTTACGCGATCCTTAAGCAAACATAAATGAGCCAATTGTCTAAACATGTCCAAAGGTTGAATTACTCTATTAATTTGGCTAGTAATGGATTGAGTCTAGATAAAAAAAATAATTTGAACCAATATGTTATGAATTACTATTTATTAATAAAAATATTTATTATATAAATTTAATTATGAAAATGCATAAATACTACTATAAATAATTTTTTAATATTTTTAAACAGTGAAATAGACTTTTAGGTAAGCCCAGATTAAACTTGAGTAAGGATATTACAAAGTTTGGGTTGTGAACAGATAAATCTACTTGCTAGCCATATTTATGATAACCATTTTTTTGCTCGTAACACTCCAATCCCATTTCAAGAAACTCAGGAGGATTTTGAAGACCCGCACCTAACTTATAAAGTATTATCAGTTTCAGCCTACTGAGCCTCACGATTTTGTCCATAAAAGGTACCTCACAAATATAGGTTTAAGTCTCTACATGTATAGCATAACAGATCTTTAAAGTTTTTTGGTGAGAGATTGAGATGACAAACTCCTCCTATTTAAAGCTTATCATCCTCGTCAAGCCCACACAGAACAGACAGAACCAGGTTCACACCAAGTGTTAAGATACTAGAAATGGCTTCTACTATATAACACTTAGCTTCTGTAGGATTTTAAAGGTAGCTTCCACGATGTATTACTTAGCTTCCTTTAGTTGGTGCATTGTTATGATACCGTTTGTGGAAAGTTTCACTTAACCTACAAGGTATTATCCGCTTTGGGCTGATTAGGCCGCACGTTTTTGTCTACAAAAAGCACCATATAAGTATAGGTTTAAATCTCTCTCTCTCTCTCTCTCTCTCTCTCTCTTTGCCTCTCTCTCTCTCTCTCTCTCTCTTTTACAATGGCAAATCTTCTAAAGTTTCTTGATAGGGATTAGGGTATTATAGTTGTAGACTCACACCCAACCTGCAAAGTATTGTTCACTTTGGCTGAGAGTCGCATTCAATCTACAAGGTTTTATTTAATTTGGCTGATTAGGCCTTACAATTTTGTCCATAAAAGGAGCCTCATAGGACTCGAACCCAATACTTATCCCTTAAAAGATAGTCTTTAGGAGCATAGAACCCAGGATTTATTCTTTATGAATAAAATTGAGCCATTATATTGAACGTCCCCTCAACTGCCTAATTCAAATACTGGGAAATCTCTTAAGAAAATAACGAGTTAGCATAACCATCTTAATTAATGTGACTTTTAATGTTTTTACCAAATCCCCAAAGAGATCACAAAATCCTATCTTCATTCAACCACCTTATTCCTATATTTTTTTCTAAAACTTTTAAGTCAACAAACATAACTTCTTGAACACTTATCACCCCATCACTCATCAAAAGCACTAGCAAATTGGCAACCATTTTATAGCCATTACCTCGCCAGGGGGCAATTGATAATCCCATAAACAAGATAGACTAGGGCCCAATAGACAAGCCCTCTGACCTAACAAAGGAAAACTAATGGTGTAAATTAAACAACGATTAATTCAATATTTATACCAAATAGTCACCTCGGTCCTTGTGAGCTTCAGACTTGAGATTTATAGTTTTGGAATATCAACTTAATCTTCTTACTTACCAACTTATCATGTTGCAAAAGCAACTCTAACTCAGTAATTTACAATTTGATCAAATTCATCTCTAAAGCTACTCTGCTTTCTCCCCTAATCATATCCAATCAAAAGTTCATAATCACATCCTTAGCTTCCAAGCTTACCACAACATTCCTTCTATCAATCAAAGTAAGCCCACTTTTACAAAAACCCACATTCTTAATGAGCGAAGCGGATAACTCAAGTCTTCCTCTTATTCATTCTTTACCCAATACCTTTTTTTGACAACTTAAAGATTTGCTACTCATACAATGGATGTTTAAAAGCTTAGCCCTAATTGTTTTGAAACCTTTTCTTTGATTTCTTAATCTAATCTCTATATGATAAAAAGCTACTATTATTTTTTTCATAATTGTTTTACAATTTTATGTTAAATAAATTTCTAAGTTCTTTATTTTTGTTTTTTTCATCATTACCTTCTTTTCCATTATTGAGTTTTTACAAATAAACTAGTTGATGTCTTTTTTCCAAAAAGCTCAACTGTTATGATAAAGACCTATAAGGAAAAATGAAGAAGAGGTAAAGAAAGATGCCAAAGGTTTGACCTTGAAGCATGCTTTGATGCCTAAATCCATTTTCAGGAGAGAAATCGATAGAGTAATAAATGGGTTGAAAAGCTTACTAAATCATCTCTTTGTTAGGATATTTATACCTACGAGGGTCAGCTAGTTATAGGTCACGTATTGCTATATTGGAGTTTTGAGTTTTACAAGCGTGGTATGAGAAAAATGTGGACTATCCTTGAAAGTTAAAGCTCC
>JBBYHM010000011.1:980060-1011231 GCA_038381775.1 Adansonia rubrostipa | reverse complement strand
TTTTAGAATGCTACCGCCATGATTCGTGCTATGTGAAATCTTTAATTGAGTGGGAGTCGAACTAGAGTAACTTATGGCCATGTTAAAGTTTTAGATTTAATTATCACCTATTTGAGTTCTTGGTTTATTATATGGGCCAAGTGGGAGAATGTTGTAGTTTATCTAGCCCACACGATAATAAATGGACCAAGATAATTAAATCAATTTATTAAGATGAAATTATAAAGTAAATCCTATTCAGTTTAATACTTTAGTGATAAGAGTTAAACTCTACTTCAGTAATTAATTAGAATACAGATTCTTTGATGGTAGGATACAACTATAATTAGTCTTCTAATATAGGTCCCTAGTCTAGTCTATTGAAATTATCTGTGCACCATCATAAGGTAATTATCAAAAAAAGGATATAGACTAGAAGACTTATACGGGGTGTTCATCGTTATGTATTTAGAACGAATCTTGATTCTTAATTAATAATGACTAAAAATACATTTTATTTAAATTATTACACTATTTACTAAACATTTCTTTGAACTATTTTCTGATGCAGGAAAACATGCATCTGAAACTTCGCAATTAGTAATCTATATATATATATATACACACACACACACACAATCCACATTGGATTGATAAACAAACTATATATATATATATATACACGCATTCAAATTATGTATTTGTGGGATGTAATTCACCTTCTCTCCATTGACCAGCCCAAAAACACAGAACCAATTTGTGGCATTTGGCCGGCATCGCAAACTTCTTATTCACTAATTAAAATCGTTTTAGATTTAAGTTCGTGGACTGGACACCCAATTTTGTCAAAATATTTTTAAAAACATTATATGAATTTAATTGACTTTTATTATTATTTTTAAGATAATTTAATTTAATTTCAGAACTACAATTGATTTTTGAGTTTATGATCAAAATTTTATAAAACTGTTTTTTAGTCCGAAATTTGGACATCCGAGTTCAATATTGAGCTCAAATTTTTGTTTTTCAATCATTTCATTTGATTATTGGATTATAAAATTGCTAATTGGACCTTGTATATGTTTGGAATTACATATTATTGGACTTTAAAATCAAATGAGTTGGTCTCATTTAAGTTTTTTTTCCTTTTTTGGTTTATTACTTTTTTTTTTCAAAAATTAAAAATAAAAAAAATTTCAAAAAATCGAATCAAGAAATCAAGTTTCAAAGAAAATTTGGAAATCTTGAGGCTAAAGAATATTTATGGAAATCAAAGAAAAAAATTAAGAAAATTTTTTTGAAGAAATAGTGAGGAATATAATTTGCCTAGACAAAATCTGATTTTATTTTTCATTAAATAAAAACTTAAAAAAATTTGGATTAAAGGATTTACATTGATAGTGTATAAGTATATATTAACTAATATCATTTCATTACAAGTAAAATTGTTTGTTTGTATTTAAAGGAAAAAAAAAAAAAAACTTTCAATGAGATCAGATTGAGTGTCCTTCAGGTGGAATCAAGAACTTGCAGGCATGTCTTCTATGACTTACCATGTAATCGATTATTCCTCTCCCTCCAAACTTGATAGATAAAGGGCATTCCATGCCAACTTCAGTGTGAAAGTTAGTCATGATCTGCCTTTAAGATTTTGCGTTGCTTAATTTAGCTGAGCATTCCATCTATAAACTCCTTTTTGATTGCAGCTGACAGAGCAATAATACCTCTACCCGTCTTGCCTTGGAATATTTACATTAAAAAAAAAATGGCGATCTTGCGTCTACTCTTCAGCAAAGCAAAGAACACACTTCTCATCAACCTCAGTCCCCCAAGACTATTACTGTTAATCTACATCCAATGAGTGAGACTTGAGACAGAATCACGGCAACATATAATTTAATTAATTTGTGCTTTGCTGCTTTAATTTGTGAGTTTGTCAGTCAGTTATAATTGGTTCATAGTTGACAAATGAATGTAAAACAGGGAGTACCTGCTTTACCCCAATCAGGTGATGTGTACGAATTAGGAATTGGATTGGTAGCAGAGCAACCTCCAAACCAGTGCCATTGTCAAAAAGGAATTCCAGAGAGCGCAAAATCATCTATCAAATTAGTGTAATAAAAATCCGGCCATAAGGCATTCGTAACGGGCACTTTGTAACAGGTTTTTGAAGTACCGTGCCGCAAAACTTCCGTATCGTCACTGTGATTCCGAACCACGTTCGATTCAACCCACTGTGGTTCCTTCATGCCAATTGACGCTACCCTTATTGTCTTGGTCTCTCTTCTATGTTATGCTTTCCCATGTCAATCTACCGCACACCTTTTCTTTTCCTTTTTTTCCCCCCCTAAGAAAAGGAAAGAAGAAACGAGAACCAAAGATGTCCTAATCTATCTTGTGCACAAATTAAGAACTGTAGTCGTTAATCCAAGAAAAGTTTGCAGCACATTGCAAATGGCACACACAGTTTGCTTGTGTTCGGAACATAGACAGCGGTACGGTGGTGACAAATTATAGTAATAACATTGTTATATATTAGATTAGACTAGACTTGCTCAAAGGTTGGGCTATTCGTCTAAGTCTGAAGGTTCGTCCGATGTTTGGAAAGATTTGGATAAACATATTAGGTCCAAAAAAATAAATTTGAAAAAAAAAATTAAGCCCAATTAAAAATGGGCCGAGCCTTGGGTTCAACTTTTAAAGCTCGAGTCCAGTCGACTAAGTCCAACCCATTTTATTATTATATTATATATATTTATTTTATATTTTATATATTATGTAATTTTAGTCATATAAACAATACATATATATATAATATTATAGTATAAATTTTAAAAATTAAGTTAAATTATTTATATTTAAAAACTTAATAAAAAATTATTAAATTAATAAAGATGAAATTTTAAGAAATATATTTTTAAAAAAATAAATTATAAAAAAATAATATGGACGAGCTTAAATGAGTTTACAAATATTAATAGGTTTGAACAAAATTCAAGATTCATATTTTAAACTGGATTGAGCTTGAATAAATATATTTAATAGTAATATAATACTAAAATTTAACTTGAATTCGACTCAATCCGACCTATAAACTGATATTTTTAATGATGGCATTGTTGCTGCAGATTCAACTCTATCCACAAATGCTTTTAACTTTTTATGGCCGGCGACCTACCCTGGGGTCGCAGAGTGCTGGATTGACAGAAAAGCCTGAATTTGTGGTCGACGTGCCCCCCGGCCACAAATTATTCATTAAAACGATGCGTGATAATGTTGTAAAACCAGATGAAGAGGATGCAATAATAAAAAGATGGGCGCCATTCGCCATGTGAAGTGCAGCAATCCTTTTTCTCTGCCCCATTTTTACTTCTTGGCTTGCTGGCCGGTTGAAGTTGCGGGCTTGGGCCGGGTATAACAATCTTCTTAAAATTTATATCACATAAATTATTATTATATTAAAAAATATATAAATATATAATATTTTAAATATTATTATAATATTAACTTTAAAAATTTTAAAGTTAATGTCGTAAGGTAATTCTAATCTTACTCATAAACCAAGCCATGGTAAAAAAAAAAAAATTAAAATTTAAATCTAAATTTAAATTTAAATTCGATATGATACTATACAAAAATAATAATATATTTAAAAAATTATTTTTAATTAATATTTATATATTTTCATAATTAAATTTAAATAAAATATTAATTTTATTTAATAATTAATGACCTAAATTAAATCAAATCAATATAAATTAACAAAATAAAAATATAAACTCAAATGAAATTAAATCTACTATCCACCAACCTTTGAACCGGCAAGGTAGTTCGGCCTTTTTATTTTTTATTCACGGCCATTTGACTGTTAGACTTTGCTTTTAGCCACATCAACCAATCCAAAACAGCCACGTAATTTCACATCGGAATCTGTAATCGAATCGAAGGAGCTCTAATTTTACTGTACAAACGTGGCCGTCTTTTTCTTATGCTATGTTTAAATGTGGAATTATGGATAGACGATAATAGAAAAAATTAAAAAATAATAAGGAAAGGAAGGAAAAGAAAGGAAAGGTTGAAGACATGGAAGGAAAAATGTATTTCGTTTGGATAATTTTTTTTTCAATTTTTTTCAAATTGGATTTATAAAAGTGGAACAGAGAAAGTAAAGATACTCAACTCTCCTCGTCTTCCGGTGAGTAAAGATTTATTCTTTCACGAAAGCCGTCGTCTCCGCGTTGCCTCTGCGATCTTCCAAATGTCTCTCCTTTTTTCCCTGAATTTATAGATTTTCTGGTCTTCTAGTGTTGTTGTCTCTCGAATCATTGTTATTTTGTTGGATAATCAAATATTTAACTTTAAATTGCTTCTTCGATTGGCCTTTGGAATTGCCATCTTTACTTTTTATTATTATTATTATTATTATTATGGATAATAATGTTTTTTAAACGAAAGGGTGGGGCTTTAACTTAAAGCTGTACACATCTAATTATGATTTCATTGTTTCTTTTTTTTATTATTATTATTTTTTATGTTTGAATTTTTCGTGCTGACTTATATGAGACTTTTTTTTTTTTTTTGCTTTTTAATTTTACTGAATTAAGTAATTTAGGTCAGGCTGCATAACTTTGGGTTAAGTTAGAGCTTTGAGTTGAATTGAATTTTGAGCTATAAATCAAACAGGAAAAAACGTGCCTTAATTTTTGGATAAAGTTATGTTTTGAATCAGAAATGAAGCTATTGAAGAGGATGCTTTCGACACACACACACACAGATATATATATATATATATATATATATGCAATGCAATTATCCCAGTGAATGTTGCCGTGTCATTGTTGGAGTTTGCTTTGCACGTGTAACTGTAACATGAAGTTGAATGATGGCAATATTGGTACAAAAATTTCAATTATTTCAGCTGCTCAGGTTTATAATCAGTTTTAAAATCTAAAATTAACAAAATTAAAACCTTACCTTGATAGGATTTAGTTATAAAATTAATAAAGCCAATATTTATCTTCTTTTATCTCTTCATGATTAAGTTAAGGCATATATATAATTTCTTTAATTATTTAAATTGAAAAAAAAAACAAAACAAAAATCATTATAAAATTCAAATATTAATTACAAATTAATAAAATAAATGTATTATATTTAAATTCAACTAATTTTCATCTAAAATAAATGTATAATTTAAAAATTAATGAATTTGAAAAACATAGAATTGGTTGAGTCGGGTCTAAAATTGACTCAATCCACCCAATTACCTCACACGACAAATCATCCACTCCGAAGACCTCTTCTGCTCATTTCGCTTCCCCCAACCCAGAAAGCCGCCCGCCAAAAACGCAAAATCAATTTTTTTTTTTTTAATTTTGGTTCCTTTCTTTTCTTTCTTTCTTTTTTTTTTTAATTCCCCTCAACCGTGACGCTCATTTTTTGTTCAATCTCTTCTTCCTTTAAAGCCGCAGAACCACCCACACCCACCACACAGTCACTCTCCCGATCTACCGTACTCCCCTGTTTTGGGCTTTTGGCCCCTCGATGGCTCGTGTTCTCGACCCCCTTCTGGCTATTGGCAAAACCCATGCCTTCAATTGGTGCGGTGGTGGCAACATAAATGTCCTCTCCTCCTCGCCTTCTCAAGTACCTCAACGGTGGTGGTGGCGGCACAACAAACATCACCAATAAATGACACAGAGTTAATCCAATACATAAATAAAAAATACAGGTGGTTACTCTCTTGATCAGTTTAACTCGATTCTTGAAACTGATTGAATTTGCTCGCTTAAATTGCTTTTTCTTTTTCAGTTACTTTTTTCATTATTTTGGACTGATTCTAAAATTATTGCTGCCCGCTCGATCTGTCTCCGAGTCCCAGTCCTTTCTTTCGTCTTTCTTTAGTCCTTTTTTTTAGAAGGTTAGTTTAGTACCAGCATACTTTCCCTATTTGCCTTTCACTATCATGGTTGTGCCCTTGCTTTCATTTCTCTCTGCCACTCTCCATTAATGCTCCTGACTTCTACCGTTCTGTAATAGTATATATAGTAAATTTGACAGCGGCTGAGAGCGTAGGTTATAGCAAAGCAAAGAGTAATCATTACTTCCTTGAGAGGAGTTTAATCAAGTTTGATATTCAAGTACTGGTTGTTTGAGCTATAATGGAGATCATCAGTTGAATGTGGATGGTCCTCTCAGCAATATTGGCTGCCTTTGCGTCTATAAAATGGGTCCTGGAGAGAGTGAATTGTTGGGTGTATGAAACCCAATTGGGCGATAAGCAGTATTCTCTGCTGCCGGGGGGTCTGGGGTGGCCTCTAATTGGCAACATGTGGTTGTTTCTCTGAGCCTTCAGGTCTGACAATCCCAATTCCTTCATCGCTTCTTTTGTTTCCAGGTACTTTATTTACATCACCGCTCTCTTTCTATTTGCTTCCTGTGTTAATTATATGTTGAATGTACCAATAAGAAGAAAAAGAAAAGTTACGTATATATTGGTATATATATATATACACACACACAGACACACCCATCTCAGGAAATGCTTATCTCCACCAGATAAAAATGGCAATTAGGCAGGGAAAGGAAAATCCAAATAGAAATTGTTGGGGCTGGAGGAATACTTTAGTGAGCATGGATTGGAAAGGGAATTGAGAAACGTAATTCAAATTCAAAATATTTCCTTTCATACTTTGATTTGATTGAGAGGGTGGCTTCGTTTGTCATTTTTTCTGTTACATAAGTTTTTGAGTAATACATTGCTCTGGCTTTGGCTTGGGCTTCGGCTTCGTCAATTAATAATTACTAGTTGTTATATATATATATATTAACATGATCAATTTATCATTCATAGATGCTATATTAGCATAGTGGCATCATGACTCAAGAGGACCATCCTGGATATGATGCAGCTAGCGTCATAGTCGGTCTGGAATGCTTCACGTTTCACCATACATCTTAGCAAGTCCTATGCCAACCTTTCATTCACATAAAAATACCTGTGCCTGTTTTTGACACCGTGTCCATGTGATGTGAGTTTACTGTCAACTCTGTTTCTAGACCCACCACCTCATGTCTGGGAAATGAAGCAATTGGCTCTCGTGTCGCCTCCTCTAATGTTTTTAGTATTACTATTTGCTAACACATTCCACTTCGCTATATGTAGAATTTTGAAACTATTTTTCTCTTTCTCCTAAGCAAAACGCCCTAGCCTGGCAAATATCTACATTCTGGAGAAACTTGAATATTTTAGGCAGTTAAATACATGCTTTAATAATGTTATAAGATAATAAATATTAGTTATAAATTGGTGAATACTTGTTGTTAGTACAAATCAGAGTATATTTGTCAAGTTCTTTAAGCATAAATAACAAATTATAAATGATCAAAATTGTCAAATACTTACCATTTCTTTACATCATTCATGACTAATTCATTGATCCACTAGCTCATTCCCAATGTACTAATAGCCTTTTTTTTTTTCTAGCCAAAAAAAAAAAAGCAGATTTGGACGCATTGGAATCTATAAGGCCTTCATGTTTGAGAACCCAAGTGTAATTGTTACAATGCCCGAAACATGTAAAAGAGTGTTAAATGATGATGATGCATTTAAGCCTGGATGGCCTACTTCCACAGTGGAGCTCATTTGAAAAATTCATTTATTGGCATTTCTTACGAAGAACACAAGCGTCTTGGCCGTTTAACTGCAGCTCCTGTCAATGGCCATGAAGCACTGTCCATTTACATCCCATACATCGAGGAGATTGTGATATCTGCCTTGCACAAATGGTCCAAAATGGGAGAAATTGAGTTCTTCATGCAACTTCGAAAACTCACTTTTAGGATAATAATGTATATTTTCCTGAGCTCAGAAAGTGAAGAGGTAATGGAAACTTTGGAGAGGGAATACACAACTCTAAACTATGGAGTTAGAGACATGGCAATCAATGTCCCAGGATTTGCTTACTATAAAGCCCTCAAGGTGAGATTTTCTATCTTGTTTCTTGTGTGTGAAGTTGATTGTCGTACGCTATATAGAAATGCATTTTCTTTCTTTTAGGCCCGGAAAGGCCTTGTGACAGCTTTTCAATCTATCGTGAATGAGCGGATAATTCAGAGGAAGATGTATAACTCCACAAAGAAGCAAGACATGTTGGATGCCTTGATGGACATGAAAGACGACAAAGGTGAAACACTGGATGATGAGGAAATCATCGATATTATGTTAATGTACCTGAATGCAGGCCATGAATCTTCCGGTCATACTACAATGCGGGCGACTATTTTCCTGCAACAGCACCCAAAATTTCTGGAAAAAGCAAAGGTAGCATAATTTAGATGTTGTAAACATTTTATTTGTGTAGTTAAATTTTTAGATTTTTTTGAGCATTCTTAGAGCTTTCATGTTCTTTTTTTCATTAGACTTGACAATATCGTATACAGGCAGAGCAAGACAGGATTGTGAAAAAAAGGTCACCAACCTACAAAGGTTTAACGCTCAAGGAAATTCGAGAAATGGAATATCTTTCTAAGGTACTTCTGTTATATCAGCTAATTTTATGGCTTCAACTGAGTTTTTGGATGTCAAGTATAATTTGGAGCCCTTCATTTCACTCCTTAATTTGATATATGAAGGTGATTGATGAAACACTTCGGTTGATAATATTCTCACTTATGGTCTTCTGTGAGGCAAAAACAGATGTCAATTTAAGCGGTCAGTTTTGATGTTAAATATATTTGTGTCCCAAGACAATACGTAGTGATATTTTTACATCATAAACGAAGTTGTTGGTTTTGCAGGTTATACTATTCCAAAGGGACGGAAAGTGCTAGTCTGGTTTAGAAGCATTCACTTGGATCCTGAGATTTATCCAAATCCGAAAGACTTTAATCCTTCTCGATGGGATGTAAGTTTCATAATGCTTTTCATATTTCCTTAACATTCTCTTTATATGCATGTATGAATGTCTGTTCAAGGACCATAAGTTACATCATAGCCTATTAATTAATTAATGAATATAATAGTCTTAATTTAAAATTAATTGTGCGCAGAAGTCTAATGCCAAAGCTGGAACATTCCTTCCTTTTGGAGCAGGAAGCAGACTGTGCCCTGGAAATGATCTTGCCAAGCTTGAGATTGCTATTTTTTGGCATTATTTTCTCCTTAACTATCAGTAAGTTATTTGCAGTGTTGGTTTATCTTACATAATAGTATTATTAATTCACAAATAATTTTGACATATAATTTTTTTTTAAAAGGGGGGGGAAAGAACTTCTATATCTTCACAATTCATAAACAAACAATCAGCAATGAATATGGAAGTTATGAATTCATTGGTTGGCTTGGTGGTCAACAATGCCTTTTAAGCACTCTGCGTTAATAGTCTTATCTCTCTTAAGAACAGGATATTACTAACCAAACTAACTAGCAAAATAATTTTGGTTTGTTGTTGTTGTTGTGCGATGTCGCAATGCAGGCTAGAGCGGCTTAATCCTCAGAGTAAAATTATACCAGATTCAATGCCTGCAGATAATTGCTTGGCAATAATCAAGAAGCACCCGCCTTCTCCGCTTGAGCAAAGATAATTGGAATTTTTAAATTTCATTCCCAACCATAATGAAAATTCCATCAACCATATGCTTAGAATTGTTTTCAGAACATATGAATTAGTTTTAAGGCTGAGAATGTGGTGTTTTTACAGTCAACAACTATGAGTTATTGATAATATATATTTATATATAAATGAGTTGCAGAGATGCCTTCTCTTAATTTCATTATTTATTCATACATATATACATATTTATATATTAACATTTGTACTTATGCATATTACTTTTACATATGGAAAAATCAAGCAAGTTACATACATATATAAAGATCCTACCAGAAATGTGATTTGAAGTCCATTTCAACAATGGAAAAGCGCTTGTCAATGCCTGCAAAAGTGCTATGTCACCATCTTAACATACCAGGGCAGTCTTGACTCGCATTCATCTGGTTAAAGGCGAGACTATAAGTTTACCAACAAGGCTTACAATGAGTGCATCAATCACAACGTGAACTTTTGTTTTGATTAATTTGGCTACCTTGTTTATCCCCTAATATGAATGTATTTTATTTTATTTTATATTTTTATAATTTTTTATGTAATGTTTATATTGCTATTTTATTACAAAGAAATCATTGAAAAATATATATTGTAATGTATCTTTTCCTTTCTTTTCTTTTAATTTTCACCCTTTAATCAAAAGATGAAGACTAACATTCATTTACTTTCCTTTTCAATCCATTAAACATTTCAATTATTCGAACAAGAGAAAGGTGTATCATTTCCTTTCCTTCGCAAACCCTTCATTTTCTTTTGCTTTACTAACATCTATCGAAACATGGTGTTAAGGACCGGAGAAGAGGGGATTAGGCTGAGAGCTTTGCTAGAAAAACTATGATTGGGTTATGGAAAATTCTGAAAGTCAAGACCTGCTGGCGGCATTAGCAACTGCTGCAATCTTCTTTCGGAGTTGTACCTTGTCAGCACCCACAAATTTGTCCACCTGCCTTCCATCTTTAAGAAAAAAGAATGTCGGAGTAGCACTGATATCCCATGTAGTGCTGAACTCCTGTATAATGTAAGAACAGCATAAGCCATCAGCTCATCTCTTAGACATTCACTAGAAATTCAAGACAACGATTTTTTACAACGCAGGGATAAAAGGTGGGGCTAACTCATATATTTCTCCTTCTATAATGGTAAGAGTTAAGGTACAGGTCCAAATTTATTAAGAAATTGAAGTTCTGCATTTGAAGGAAGAAAATGGCGTTTCCTATAAAGAGAAGAGTCATGTTATGCAAAAAGTTACTTCTTTGGAGAGCTTTATTAAGATTTAAAAAAAATGTTTTCACTTACTGCAAGTGCATCGACATCCACAGTTAGAAACACGAGAGAAGGATATTTATCAGCAAGTTCACAGTAGATTGGTGCTATTGATCTACAAGGTCCTGACCATGGTGCACTGAAATTTGCAACAAGCTGTTGGAAAAGTTAGGAGAAAATTAGACCAGGATGAAGTGATAATTTCAAGTGGCTCTAAATGGTAATAGTTGCATATAACGACTTCCATGTTCATCGTTAGCATGTATGAAAGAAATGGCAATAGTTGCATATAAGTTTCATGGCTCAATAAAAGCTGAAGATTTTCAGATGCATTCCATTGACGAAGAACAATCTATGGAATGTCTATGCAAGCCACTGGAGAACTTGAAATATAGAACCAAGCGAGTGATAAGAAAGTAAGCAAATCTCACATCATTATCAGCATGCTAGGAGCCCATATCTATTCATGCAGTAGAAAATATAGGCCAAGAAGCCTCTTTAACGAAATAGCAAAGAAAGACAAAATGCAGACACCTGATGCATATCAATGATCAATATCTGCCGAATGATGAAACATATAATTAAAGCAAGTTTATTTTCAAACTGGGATGTTAGCCTCCCTATATTCCATAATTTAGACATGCTGGATCGTGATTTAGAACTTGTAGTCTCGTCTGACAAAGCCTTCATGTTTCCACGCATCGTAGACTTACTATCTTTCCATCTCTGGTTGCCTCTGTTAGTTTTGCCTCCCAGCTCTGTATGGTAGTTACATGGTGAACATTTTTGCTGGCAAGCTCCGCATGCAATGCCTGATGATACTTCGTGTCTCCATAAGGACATTTGAAGAACTGCAAAAACTGTGTGCCAGAAGCGATTTAACAAGGATTATGGAATAAATATACACGAAATTTACCATCAACAATCATCTGGAGCATGATTTAACAACTTTACTTCAAGCAGATAAAAATACGCACTTAAGAACTGAAACCGAGGAACTTCAGATTAGAAACAATAATAACCTGAGACCTAAGAAATTATAATAACAGTTAGGAGAAGAACTCTTGATGGTTGTTGACGTCAACAATGAAATAGTCTTGTTTTCACACTGAAACATATATGTTCGTACACCATTCAAACCAATGTCTTTAACAAACCCAAGGCATTCCTGTCAACTGCAGGCACTTTTTCAATGACGGTCTCCAAAGGTTTTTGCACCTGTCAAAATACTTTTGCATGGTACTTGACAGAATCGATGCTGTTTGGGAACTTGGGACCGTTTAACATATAAACAAAATACTTTTGTTGTCAAACTTCTGTGAGTCTCTTGCTGCAGTTACTAAAATAGTAACCTTTACAAGTGACCAGGTTCATGTTAAAAGTAGAGGAGCCATGGCATATATAAGTGGTTGGAATGAGTTATAGAAATTCTGTGAAAAACAACTGATGGCCTGTCATAATATCATAATATTATACATGTTTTTAGTCAATAACATGGGAAGCTGAACTATGAAAGAGCAGACTGCAAGGACATGATTAGCATAAGATTAAGCAAGTGAAGAGATGGTATGCAGAAGTGAAAACTTTCCGATGCGCAAGTGCAACCATATTTGTTTCTTCTTGACTTGCTATTGACTTGGAACAATTTTTATACGAATCAAGTTAAGATGGTTATCTTTGTTACATATCCAACTGATGTGAAAGGAAAATTAATTAATTACTTAATTAAAATGAACAAATGAAACAAAAAAAAAAAAAACAGAAAGAAAGAAGAATTGGGAGAAGGCAACATTCTTTCAAAGGATATTAAAGTTTAGAAGCTTTCAGAAGTGGTTGCAGCTTGTAAAAATGTAACAAGAGAAAAGGCGCTAGAATTTACATCAAAAGCATTCTTTTTGGCATCGTACATGTGTTTTTTTTTTAACGACTTACCTTGGTACAACGATGTCCCATTTGCCCAACTGACCTCTGTCGATGAAGTTACAGCAGGTCCCTGCAAATATGATAAATTAAGTTTATGACTGATAAAGAGGAACTCTGCCATGAATCCCGCATGTAAGAAGAAGAAAGGCAAAAGATTGAATTTTCATCATTCTTGATTTCAAAGCTCAAAGATTCTAATCTCTTGATAATTCTGCATTAAAAATCTCCTGGTAAAGATTCCTGTATTGGTTACTCTACATGCCTTTTCCCTCAAAAACATTTGATTTAGAGTTTCGTCTCTTCATAGGACATGGTCCAACAAAACTCATTCTCATTTTCAATAAATTCAATGTGCCACCTTAACAGCCTATTGCAAATGGGAGCTGTTAATCCTTATCGTTTCAGATTTCATTCTCCAATGGAGAGAATTAAGGATAGCAATGGAAGGAAAATAAGACTATTGCGTGAAATCTTATAAATATGATATGAATAAAAATTTTGCGGCAAAGTTGATTATCATTGTATAAAGAATAATTGAAAAAAAAAAAAAAAAACGCTTACCTTGGGATTGTTTGGGATTTGATATTCTTTGTAATCAAAGCATTTTCAATGAAACCATTTGATTACAGCCGTCCATGCAAAAAACCAAAAAGAGAGAGAGAGAGAGAAAAAAGGAAGTTGGAGGAGGAGGAACGAGAAATAGAAGAACCAATGGATGTGAACCGAGAATATAGGATTTGAGATGTTATCTTTGATGGAGTATGTCTATGTCTATGTCTAACTCCTGAGTTTTTGCCATTTCATGCTCCATTTTTGACAGAATGAGTTTGTTAGTTATTATTAGTTAAGGAAACCCTGCAACTAACTGCTAAATTTGGCATGGAATTACAAAAAATGTCTGTTTTTCTTGATCTCAGACATCAGTTTTCCATATTAATCAAGTTTTTGGCCAAATTATCCTGTATTGCAATGGCATAAACATCTATTATTGATTGAGGATAACACTTTTTCATCACAAGATCATCGGTTGAGAGCATTGATTAAAGCTTGTAAGTCAAGTTCATGGCATTATGGGAAAAGTAATTTCCCAGCAAAACATATGAAGAAAAAGAAGTTTATGCTCCCAAAGGGTTTAGACAAACAACCTTAAGAAGGACTAGAGAATTGAACATTTGAGTCCAAAGAGCAGAAGTATTGTTGCAAATCATGGTGTTTGGATGTTTGATTCAGCCTCTAAGGATGTCCGGTTCTTGGATTCAGATTGTCGAATGTCCTCTATCATTCTAACAGTTTCATCCATTTTTGGACGCATTTCTGGTGATTTTGCCACACATGCTAGTGCAATCTGAAGCATCTGTACCATCTCCTCTTGGAAACTTTGGAATCTCAACAGCTCCACATCGAAGACTTCAGCAGTCCATTCCTCCCGCACAACAGAACGGACCCATCTCGGAAGATCAATCACCTCATCATGCCCCAAAGGCTGGAGGGGAGCTTTTGCAGTCAACATTTCCAGGAGGAGCACACCAAAGCTATAAACATCGGACTTTTGAGTTATTTTACGGGTTTCAATCACCTCTGGAGCACGGTATCCTACTATACGAGACATGGTTATAGGAGTATTCATTACAGGAGCCAAGCCAACATCAGAAACACAAGCCTCAAGTTCATCACCGAGGAGGACGTTCGAGGACTTGATGTTGCCATGGGTGCATTTACCACCACCCTCTGTATGAATGTTGGCAATTCCTCTAGCAGTTCCAAGGGCAATCTTCATTCTTGAATCCCAGTCCAGTGGAGTACTCCCTGCACTCCTGTTTCCTATCATTATTGGAGACACACAAATAAGTGAAACTAAAAACAAATTTCTACCAATGTAACAAACAACCGATTCTACATCAACACTTTGCAGTAGATTATTTCGATATTTCATGTAAATGAGAAGTTCCATGTAAACACTAGTGTGGTTCAAGGTGATGAGTCCTAGTTGTAGAATTTGCATCTTATAATCACAAAGAAATATCTATAAGAACAACAAAAAAATCATATGCAATCACAGATGCATAACCATGTCAGAGATGAAGTACGCTCAACTGGCTCTGCTTATGGATGTCAACATTACTTACAAATATTGATTACATGTTCAGCCACTTCGCTTGTCTGAGGTAATCTAGTACATTGTTTTTTGGCACTGGCATAAGTACAATGATTCACGGATTATGGCGGCCAATTGAAAAATGTATTGCTTTAAATTCTTTAGATTTCTCACTAAGTCAACTCAGTTTTACTATGAAAGTAAGCAGGGCATTTCATTTTCTTCTGCAACTGTGGGGACCTCAATGATTATTGATCAGTTACACTGCATGGTAAACATATTGATCATTCTTGACGAGCCCTGCGTCAGCTAAAGGTAATTTTGCCTAGCATGCATTAAGCATTAACTGAAGGGCAAACCCATCCTGCTTGTTCTGATATGTGGTAAAAATTTTTCAATAAGATCTTTGATCTTCCAGGTGATTTAAAAATCTTCATTCAAGCCTTCTACTTCTAGTAAGCAAATTATAAGTATCTCGGGAAAAATAATTACTTAAATACTAGGATTTGCACTATTCAAAGTGTAATTCCTTATTTCGGTCTGCAAGAATAGAGACGAAGACAAGAGAAAAGAAACTATATTCTTCTTCTACTTAGCAAACTAATAGTGCCGATATGGTGTTAATGGAGAATGGAGAATGATGTTGAGATAAGCATACCATGCAAGAGAGAAAACAAGCTACCGGCCGGCATGTAATTGTAGACTAACAGCTTCTCATCCCTTGAATAGTAATAAGCGCGAAGTGGTACAACATTTGGATGTCGTCCAACCCTCTCAAGAACTTCCATTTGCTGCTCAAACTCCCTTTTCCCAACTGCAACTTCCTTCAATCTTTTCACTACCACTTGTGTACCCTCCTCCAAAGCAGCTTTATATGTGGTTCCATAACTTCCCTTACCAAGAACTTCAGCTGAAGCCTTCAACAAATCCTCAAGATCAAAGTTGTAAGAACATCCTTCAAAGAAGAATAATTTGTTCTTTTCAGCTTCCTGTACCCCACTTCCAAAATCATTAGGCTTCTCATTCTTTCCACCTCCAGAGATTTTTCTCTTCAGCATGCCACTCCTCCCGCTATCTGTCCTTTTCAAACAGCGTATAAAGATCACTACTAGCAGTAGACACAGAAATGCTAAGCCTCCAATTACTATTGCAATGATAGAGCCAGCACTTAGTTTGTTTTTTGAAGTAGCATGTTGACTTCGAGAAACTTTTGGGGGGCATGGAACATAAGTTGGAGAAGGAGAAGGTGAAGAGGAGACCGTGGAGCAATGCTTTAGAGGCGAACCACATAATAAGGGGTTCCCAATGAATGAAGAAGGAAACCTTTTGAGGGAACTTGGAATCGAGCCACTCAAGTTATTATAGCTGAAATTTAGAACTTTGAGACTTGGGAGATTAAGATTGGGGATGGCTCCGGATAGGGAGTTGTTTTGGAGGTTCAGAACTACTAGTCGTGTCAAATTCTGAAGTGTAGCTGGAATGGTTCCAGTGAATGAGTTGTAGGAAAAATCTAGTACATTCAACCTTGGGGAAAGGGAGGTGGGGAAGACACTAGAGAAGTTGTTGTATTGGAGGAACAGGCACCGGAGAGAAGGAATGGATGGGATGTCAGAAGGAAGATTTCCATTGAGGTTGTTCGATCGAAGGCTGAGGATCTTAAGAGCATTAAGCTTTCCTATGGTATCAGATGGAATGGTGCCAGAAAGTCCAATACCTGGAAGACGGATGGCAGTCACACTCGTTCCATTTATATTGCAAGTTATGCCAACCCAAGACTTGCAAACTGGGGAAGTTGTATTCCAGTTCAGTTTTCGGGCATGTGGGACAGCAGCAGCAAATTCAAGAAGGGCTTGCCTGTCAGAATTCAGGTCTGCCACAACCTGAGGAAATCTATGGGGAGGCAAATGAAGGACAAGGAAGGTAAGCAAGACAATGAAGGGGTGGAACTTCATGGACATTATTTCAGAACGTAGATTCAGCAATTATGCCTGTCTGCTTGACTAGTTTCTGCTGCTTTCCTGGCTCAGCTATAGAAAACGATGCAACATTGTGAGCTGAACATGTATCAGGGAAGCAGGCTCATAAACTATGCAATCCTTTCAACTTAAAGGCGTTAAAGCAAATTATGCAGTCATTGACAGTGTTAGCATAATACTAGTTTTACACAATTTGGGGTTTGAATTTCTTGCAAAAACATAACATAAAAGATGGACTTTTTTGCATTAGTACCACAAAGCTCTAAGAAGAAAATTAAGTTGGCCCAAGTTAAAAAAAATTTTTACAAGCATTTACAGGTATAAAAGACATTAAAAGAAAAAAAGAAAAGAGGTCTTTCAAATTCAAAAGCAAATTGGTAGGAAAAGAATCCAAGGAAAAAGGAAAAGCATCATCATAAAGAAAAAGCAAAAGTTGCAATATTCTTTGTTCAGTAAAGAGAAGTCCTTGTTACATGAAAAGTAATCTGTTTAGCTCCCCTGCAATATAGGTGTCACCAACTTATGCAGTATCTCTCATTATGTTAATGGTATGTGTGTGCGTGTGTGTGTGTGTGTGTATATATATATATATATTATGTAATTAATTTCCTTGACTGTTGGATGTAGGCTGAGGGCTAGGGAGCAAATTTCTCGTGGGGGGGCACAACTCAATTAAAAATGGGATAAGGAAGCTCACTGGGAAAGAACATTAACTGAAAAGAAAATTGCTTGATGATAAATAAAAATGCTTCGGCTGTTAATACCCTTTTCTTGTAAGTGGTAAAAGGAAACTACTGCACAGGACATTTTTCAATTTTCAGTGCTATGATACTTTGACTTCCAAGAGCAAAACAGTTTTTAAAACAAAGAGTGTAGTCTTCCATAAGTAAATTTTGGCCTCATAAATACAGTAAACTGTCATACAGCCTGATCTGACGAATGAATCATATCACTAATCTCTAATCTCTACGATTTACCTGAGCAATAATCACCACTTCTGGAATCGTAACCGTGAGATCTGTTACCTCATTCTCTACCATCAGTAAATCATTACTTTTTTCCATGATTTACGAGGAGGATTTTTCCTGAGAAGCATCTTGTTTTCTCTGAATGTATTTTGGAGATCTACAATTTATGTTAGATATTGAAGTCCTAATGTTGATATCAAAATTATTAATGCAGTAGAGTCAGCTGCTAGCGGCACCAAATCAAATTTAGCTGCGGTGTCAATTACTAGAGTCTGAGACTATAGCCAGGTTGGTGGAACTAACTTGTAATGAAGCAAAGCAAACTCATTAAAACTTTAACAATAAGAGGTTTTGCCTTGTAAAAATAACCTATGTTAGCCCAACTCTTCATTTTTCTTGAAATAGTCATGTCCCTCACTTGTGTCCAACACATATTTAGACATGGGTATTGAGGTGCAATCCTTGAAATATATGAAAAAATTAAAAAAATGAGTATACTTGTATCTGACACTCATCCCAAATCTGTATAACATAGAAAATAGGAATCAAGTAACTTTGTACATGCATAGCCACCAGGCTTAACTAGATTTTTATCCCTTGACTTCCCTTTTTCTTTTTTTGGTTTGTTGTTGGTGCTGTAGGCAGAATCCAGGAAAAGGGGTGAAGGGTTTCGAGGCCATTGCAGTGGACCACTAGTCACAAAAGTTGTGGTTTCCTTATCGCTACTTCTTTTACATTTATAAAAAGCTAAAGTTATTTTCTCTTTTTTAATTTTGATGGATTTAAAGTGAACCAATCATGCAGACTTAACCGTGACATTTAAATTTGAAATAGAAAGTTTTGGGTATCCCATTTCAATGTCTTTTAAACCATTCTTCATTTATGGTCCGAAGTACATTATCATGAATTTGGATCATCTTCAAAAAGATAATGATGAACTGAAAAAACAGGGAGAATTTATTACAAAGACTTAGACCTTGATTTAACTTGATAACCAACAACAATGCCAATAATCATCTTTGGGATGAAAGGAGACAGTGCTTGAAGTTGAACTCACGTGGTAGGGTTCTCTCAATTTCATTTTTGTCCTTAAGAGGGCAAAGCTTGGCAGCTTGCTTCCTGGGCCGGTAGGATGTAAACGGCAGCTCTTGCTGGTTAGGAGTCATTTTCTTTTTCCACTTGATTAGCTAGGAGTGAGTAATGAAGCAAGGCATGATCCAGATTCCAGGCAGGGAATTGAAGAAGTATTCAAATTTAAGTTTAATTGACTGAACCCCACAATGGGGTCAATGGGAGAGGGTAGTTAGCCGTTAACACCAAGCTATTAATTTAGCATCTTACAGTAACATCAATAACATCACCCTAGGCTGTACTGCTGGTGACTGAATCTGCGAGAATTTGTTGTTGATTGCTTTGGTTTATGTATTAGTAAAACGGGGGGCTTGGCAGTTCAATAGAGAGCCAAGTTCAGTTCACATTCCTGGGACGCTGTTATTACGAACAGCATTAGATCTAATGAAGTAAAGTGCTAGACACCAAAATCTTTGATCACTCAAATCCAATTACGGAATGATTTGCATTTCTTCTTCTAGATAAGTTTTTAGGCCTTGTCCATGCTTGCATTACCAAAAACTCGCCTATCCTTGCTGGCTTGCAATATAAACGCATAAAACTTAGCATGGGCCGCAGCTTTGCCAATCGTTTCT
Source organism: Adansonia rubrostipa (assembly GCA_038381775.1). Classification (NCBI taxonomy): domain Eukaryota; kingdom Viridiplantae; phylum Streptophyta; class Magnoliopsida; order Malvales; family Malvaceae; genus Adansonia; species Adansonia rubrostipa. The sequence goes on along the minus strand of JBBYHM010000011.1, from coordinate 991,713 downwards.
TGGAGGGGGATCACAAATAATGAAAGTCTCCTAGAGCAATGCATGCCTAAAATCAATTGACAGTTGTCCCTAGTCCCACGGAGCGAGATGAGAAATAGAGTGGACGAGGACAAGGTCAGGAAGTTCTTGTTGGAGGTCACAATAAACGTCAAATTATGAAGTTTAGGGCCAAATAAGTTTTTATAATTTTTTGAATTAAAAAATCCTTGAAAAATAAAAAATTTTCCGGAGCAAGGTGGGTCAAGGCCGCAGCCAACCTCTGTGCCCGCCTGTAAGAGTGGACTCAACGAAACAGGTATGACTCTTGATATCAAGCATTCAAGCTAAAATTAATCATATCTGCCAAAAATAGCCTTTATAATGATGAAATCATGGATGACATCGCTTTATTTGCCCCTTTTCTGAGTTTTGGAGTAATATTTTGCAGAAATCTCAAGCTCAAAGAACTGGGGGCTGGGACTTTTTTGCTCCAATGGTGAAAACACCCCCCGAGGGGCTAAACTTTTGCAGTTCTGGTGCTGAAACTCGCTTGGAGAGAAAGAAACAATGGAAAGCATGGTAACCCTTCGGATAAAACTAATGGCTTCCTCGCAAATGCAATAGCCTCAAAACAAATATCTATTCAGAGCTGCCTGTCCAATGAATCACTGGAGGAAATGGCTTGATAATAGGGCATCATAAAAGACTGAATGTTCTCAACATGGCAAGATGAACAATATAAATAGCAAAAACTTTACGTCCTATTATGCACAGTGCTTCAAATGTAAGATTTATTTGTTTCAACAGGGCCATTTGACTTCAACACAATGGCCGCAAGCAGTATAATGGAGGTCAGTCCTCGTCAACTCAATCTATCTGGCATTATCAAACCTCGAGCAAACTTTCAGAGAGAAGAGGCAAGAACAAAATCTAGCTAGCAATCATTGATTGCCATCTTTTTCAAGCTTTTCAATTTCTTCACAGCGCTTTCTTTCAGCCTCTTGAAGTTCTTGTTCGGCATCTTCCTCTTCCTCAATTTGGTCAAGATCATCAAATTCTTTGGTTGCCGCCATTGCTTTCACAACAGGATCTCTCAGCTCAGAAATTAATCCACCACCGACCTTATACTCTTCTTCATCACCAATCAGGAATAGCCGCTGATCAGGTCCTGATGCTATGGGAATATCTACTGCTAATAGTTTCATATCATACTGCAAATAAAAATAACAAATGCTCAGAAATTCAGGAATAGGCCATCAGTCCTTCTAAAGTGGCATATAATATATACCATATTCTGTTTCTTCTTCTTCTTCTTTTTTTTTTTTTTGGGGGGGGGGGGGGATGGGGGTGTTTAAGGTTTCGTGCCAGAAGAGAGCAAAGGGTGAGCCTAAGAACCATAACAGAAAGCTTTTATATGTTCCAAGAAATGGCTTATGGAACAGTGTCCATTAGACAAAATATTTGCTGCAAAGAATGGCAGAGAGAAACCACTTTGTCAGCTAACTCTCTATCATTTATCAGAAGAAAGGAGAAGAGATTTCCCATAATTTTCAACAAAAACATCTGTACTTAAATAATTGGATGACATACAGAAAGATGCTCTCTATTAGATATACGACTTTGAATTCTACTTCCTGGGGGCTCTCCCGCTTCAATATCCAAAGAATAAAGCATATTGCATACAAATAGCTTATCAATGAATATTTGAGAACAAGGCAGGTGAAAAATAGCTCGTGCTTTCAGTTTTGAGTTCAAAGTAACGTTAACACTTAACATTCAATTTGAGTTCTCAAAACTACAAAATTTTTTACAAGAAGAAGAATCATAATAGTAAGTAACAGTCCAAACATGGCCAATAGATTATGCAAAGAAGAATTCATTTCTAGGGTATTTAAGTCAGTGACCTTCAAGGAAAACTCACAAGGTCACATCTCACATGCTTAAAAAGTACTAGCTCAAAAATCTAAGGTCTGCTGTCTCATTGAAAGTGGATAGCCAAAGGAGACTTTCTCTATTATGTAATGGGTTAATAAAAAAGATAAAAAATACAGTTTAACCAGTTAACATGAAGCAGCTATGGAATCTATACTTAACATCTGCGTTTTGCATTGACAGAGAGAGGGGCCTTAACTGTTGAGTTTTAGTGAAATCACCAAATAACAACAGTAAGTATCTGAATTTCAGAAAAAAACTTATTCATGAGTTGATTAACAATTTTCATACTTCTTGAAGGTAAAAAAATAAGAACAGTGATGTCATTTTCTTAAAAAATGAAAAAGAAGGAATTTAATAATACTGCAAACTACTAAGTTTTACACATCATCTCTTAGACCAAAAGGCAAGGGGAAGTGTTTTCTGCCCAACCACCCAAGTAATTAGAAAGATTAGCAGATATAGAAGCAAACCTCGCCCCTTTTCTTCTTGACTTCAACGCTAACTAAACCCTTTCTCTCAGAACCTTGGATAGGGAAGATAAGAAAACATCGTTTGCTCCTAAGCTTAGGCTTGAAGTTCTTCAGAGTAACTCCACCTCCAGACATCACATAAGCTCTTAAATCCGTTCCGGTAAGAGGTGCACCCATAACCTCAAGGATCCCAGCATCTGTATTAAGCCTCCTCATGGCCATTCTATAAACTTTGTCAGGATTTATTGTAAATCTTGAGCGAATATAAAAGCCCTGAAGATAATGAAATGAGCATAAAGTAGAAAGTGGTAAGGCATCATTCTCTAATAAAATGCCAAAATCACTAATCCACAAAACAAGCAAAATAACCATATTCATGATTCTAGAACTAACCATCGGCATTTCAACGAAGCAATGTTTGCTTTTAGCAGAGTATAGATATGCATTAGTCTACAAAGAAAAAGTTTTTTCTTCTTTTTAGTTCTTTTCTTCCTCTAAGAATCAAAACCTTTCAGTCTGATGACAGCCAAATTAATTAAGATCAGATCGACGGCTAAATTTTCAAATTTTGTTATTAATGAGCATTCACTTTGAAAATGCAGATTCATGCATTATTGCTAATAACTCCAAATGCAGTGTATATAATCAGAAGTTGGAAACTCTTCTTAAAATAAATCAAAGTAAATCATTTATTCAAACTTACTGAATTACAGTTGACATATACAAAGTTTGTATGCATTCACTGATGAATGTCTGAACAACTCAATTAGCAACATTTGTTAAGTAGAAAAATCCAATCGTGGTGTCAGTGAACATTCAACTTCAAACGATTCAAAAACAAAAGTTAATGGAATCAGTTCTTTTATGGCAAAGCAGTTAAAAGCCAATGAAAACAATGCAAAAGAAAACAACTTACAGCAAAAGAAACCATTGCAATCGAAAGGGCAAGAAAGCCGTACTTTGCCATTCCTTCAGAGAGGCCAACAAAAGTGTTCGCAATACCGAACATAATTCTCCAGAGCAAAGCACAGAGCAAAACTCCCCCAGCACCAAAAAGAAACAAGTAATTCCTCTTGATGAAGGCATCGAAATGCAAACCAATAGCCTCGCGGTACCTCGACAAAGTGGAAGAAAAGGCATTAGCCGGGTTTTGGAAGACTTTTTTGGTGAACTTTTGAGCAGAATTAGAGGTTTTAGTGGAAAAGAAGCTGAAACCAGATGGAGAAAAGGGGTTCGGTTGAGCAATGTAAAGGTTTCTCAAAGTGGTAGTCTGAGCCCGGCGGTGGATAGAGCGAAGCAGAAACGGGGAAAGAGAAGCGCTTGAGGAAGTGGGATTTGAGGGGAGTTGGCGGAGAGCATTATAAGTGTAGAAAGAAGAAGAAGAAGAAGAAAGGATGCCAAAGGGGTTGACTTGATGACGATCGAAATGAAGATTGAGAAAAGCAGCGACAAGTCTTGAAGAAGAAAAGGGCTTCCACATTTTAGTTTTTGGGGTTTCGAAGAGGGCGGTTCAAACAGAGTTTCTAATGGTGTAAACAGCCTGCCCCTATATATGCAAAAACGAATCCTCTCCTCGTCCCTCCCAAGCCAAGCCTGGCAAAACGGGGAGCCTTTGTACCGATAAACAGCCTTTTAACTTGTTGATTCACAGTCAGAGGCACCAACTCTCGAGCATCAAAAAAGGAAGGAAGAAAGAAAGCTTACTTCACCGGCTCAATTCGATAATCGAAAGCCCGAAATTGGAAAAAAGAGTCGACAAAGGAAACGGTGGAAGATCAATAATATCACCCCTATAACTACTATAGAATTAAATGGTAATATAATATTTGATGAATAATATAATCCTAAATATAAATCAATTTTCTTTATGCTATCGCCATTCTCCAAGGGAAGTTGGACTTGGTTTATTAGCCGGACAAACTATGGGCTTTGGCCCCTGGCATATTGAACATGTAATGAAAAGTTATTCACGCCCGTCGCCCTACAATTAAACATTAAAAAAAAAAAGAGGAGGTTTGCAATCAATCGAGTCTGTTGGTGTCTAAAATTACAGTCTCTAGTTCTTCTACTTTCTACTTTCAGTTTCCTTCAAACTTTCATGCAAATCCAAGCTGTATTGTGTTTCAATTTCAATGAAAAAAAAAAGCAGCGAAAATGAAAATCTTAAGAGGTTCCAAGCCAACTACTCCTATCTGTGAGTCTTTTTTTTTTTTTTGGTAGATGAAAACACAAAAGAGGCGGCAGTGGTTGATCCAGCGGAGGCGTAGAAGTTGGTTGAAGTTACCAATCAGAAGGGAGCCATCCTCAAGTTTGTTCTCACCACTAGTAATCACTAATCCTATTCAAATTTAATTTCTAACCTTTTATTATTTAATTATAGCCACAAATTGAAGATTACTTGCCATGCTTGATAAGTTGATATTATCTATTAAGACCAGAAGAATTCAGAGTTTATTTCTTAGCATTGCAATTTCCAGGGATCACGCTGGTGGGAATGATAAGATTAAGCAGCTGGTGCCTGGGATTAAGGTCTATGGCAGTTCTGTTAATAAGTTAAGGGCTGCACTCTTCAAATCCAAAAATGGTACCTTATATATTGGCTCTCATCTTTATGTTTTGGATCTTTTTTGTTCTTTTACTCAGACAGACATACACGCACATATTCGCAGTTATTGTTATTAAACGTGAAGCCATTGTTACTTTCTGTTTGGTCCATTGAAGCTCATACAATTCAACTCTAAAACTAGTTTGCTGTCTCCTTATCACTTTGTTTTTTTTTTTTTTTTTTTTGCAATTTTTGTAAGGTTCTTCAATAATTGATACACTGATCCTGTGTCTTCTCGACAAATTCTTAGCACTGCATATGATGTACTAATTCCAGTTTGCCTTGGATATAAATATAATTCCGGCAAGCTGTTGTTGGTTGTGTGTAAATTTTACTTGCATGGAGCATTTGACCTTGAACCAAATTGTTAGAATAATGGCTTGTTAGCTTTTTGGCATAACCCTCTACCCCTTATCGGAAAGCTCTTGGATGGTTAGGAGGTTGATCTTTTGTCTTTCTCTTGTTTACTTTTGTCATTTTGATGGGTCCAGAAATAATTTTTGTGATTCTTTTCTCATCCTGTAGTTCATTGCTGGTTGCAGGAAGTTCGCCGGAGGCAGATTGGAACAAATGTATCAATCACTGTGTAACCATGGGTTCACTGCAAAAACCAACTCGTGTTTACTGTGGCAATGAGTCCAGAGATTTACATATTCCCTTTTCTTATCTCTCTTTGTAGTCCACACCCAATTTTTTGAGATATTCATAAAGTTTACTTAGCATTTCTAATGTAGGCACTGGCAGTTTGCATTTACTGAAAGCTTAATGCATATTTCAGCTTGTACAATTGAAGTATCGTCAAAATAACATATTTGGTAGTATCAATGGACGTCTAGAAATCTAAGTTTATCTTCTTATTTTTCTTTTCTCACTAGGCCATTTATGTGTTAAGTCCTTCGAAAATGTTTATACATCATAAGGATTTTACTTTTCCCTTCTTTTTTTTTTTTTTTTTTTTTTAGTGGAGTGTCTGTTTCATCAACTTCTACAAATATGGATGTCTAGCTGTTAGCATCCAGTGTCCACGGAGGTCCAACTTAGGAAAATTCTCTGGTGGAACATAATTCAATGTAATACTTAGGCAGTGGAATCTAAGAAATTGATAGAACGATGTTGTATTAGTTCATACACTCAACATGCCTAGCCATTTGTGAAAGAAAGAACTTGTGAAAAACTTGCAGGTTTTGCAGTACTGGCCTCATCTGTGATTTTCTGTTGTAGAGACTCCAGGATTCCAAAAGCTTTTGTTTTCTCTCCATTGACGTTGTGATAAGAGGTACTTGTTTTACGTTGTCTTACCATTTATACAGCTTGCTGATTATGGCTTTTGAATGTGTGTTCCACTTTTTTTCCTTTTGTTTTCTTCTTATATTTGTTTTTGTTTTACTTCCAATTTACTTATTAAGATAAGAGGATGATATTTCCTTTTTGGCATTATGATTGACAGTTTAGCATATATTACTAAAATGTAGCAATGTCCATCATGGAAATTTGGACTAAGTTAGCATTCGAGGTATAGGAATAAATTTGAAGTAGAAAATGAGCAATGATTATTTTATTGAAATTTGCATTCTGTGGAGTGTCTTTTTTGGTGCAAGATTAACCTCCCTTGCTGAAGATGTCTGTTCTATGAAATGGTAACTTTGAAATGAGAGGGATTCTCCTAAATTTCTTCCAGAAGTTTGTTTTGTCCTAATAGAAGAAACTTTTGGTTGCAAAATAATTTGTTTTTGCTGCATATGTTCTCATTTGTGAATAATTCACATCGAAAGTTGAACCAAAAAAATGCAAGAATACAGCGAAAGTTGACATCAGCTAATAGTCAGCTACAAGCTGGTCTGCTCTCCATACACTCAACTGTCGAGGAAGAAATGTAGACAAATCCATTTATGCGAGTTGATCTACCAGAACTTGTGCTTTACTCTTTTACCATAAAATTCACCCATAATGTGACAAATATCAATTTTATTGCGAAGACATACTATTGCAGGCTATGTATGGGTCAAGCTTGGAACTTGTCTCAAGATGTTGATATTGACCCTTGTTCATTTGTCATTTGACTATTCTTCTTCTAGTAATTCTTGCATTGGTATGTCATTTTGTCTCAGTATTGTACAGATGTTCTCATGTGGAAGTTGATGTGCCTTTGCAGGGAGGGGAGCACTGGTTGCCAGCCTGCAGTTGAAGCACTCCGGGAGATAAAAGCGAATGAAGGATAATTGGCAAGGCTAATTGTGGAGTTGGCTCAGCAGCGTTGTATTAGCTATCAAGGAAAAAAAATGAAAACGAGTATCAAATTTCTTTTAGTCATTTTGTAAGAAACGGAAAAAGAATTAAAAAAAAAATGTCAAGCTTGTCTGTCAGCTGGTAACCACTGTTGGTTCTTGGCACCATAATATATGCCCAGGATGGTTGTTTTCATTTTTTTCAAACAAATTTTGCTTGTGTTTTTTTTAAGAAAAGGAGGACAATTCCAACCAATTTTTTTTTTTTTTGTTTTTTGTTTTTAAAGGGAAAACAATAAACAGTGCAGTTGTTAGAGTGGAGTTTGGGAAGAGCCAAAGCATTGCTATTGCATGCATCCATTGCATTGTAGACTTGTAGTTGCTCCTCAACATTAAATCTTATTATTTTACTCTCATTTATTGAATTTTATCATTATATTTTTTAATTTATTAATTTTTTAAATAAAAATTAGTAAATATTTAAATGCATTTTAAAATTAAAATTGGATAAAAAATTTGTATTAATAAAATAAATATTTTAGACAAGTCTAAACTTGAAAAGTCTTATACATGATTTAGGCCAGAGTCGGACCAGACCCGCGGACTTAGCAGGTCGCCCAGGTGGCCTTTTTTTTTTTTTCATTTGAATTTAATTATTGAAATATTTTAGCTTGAGGGAAATTTAATAAAATAAAATTAACAATAATTAAGGGTAATAAAATGGAAAAAGGAAAGGGGCTGCCGGGGGCAGGCATTAGTCAACGCTAAGGAATCAGATTCAGAGGCAGATGTGCGCGCGTGGAGTTGGGGCACGCCAAATACGCGGCTTCCATTTGGTTTTGGAACATTATTTTGGAATAGTTCTCCTCAATCTCATCTCCTTTTCAAACGTTTCCTCATTTTTACATTTCTTTTTCTTTTTCTTTTTTTTCAATTCCGATCCAACACAAACCCTATTTCTTTGATCCATAACAACTAGCAAGGAAGGTAGGAAGGGATTATTTTACATATATTATAAATTTCATTGTTACTGCTACTTCTCGATCGGGAAATGGTGAAGGAGACGGAATTCTATGACGTGTTAGGGGTCAGCCCTTCTGCTACGGAGGCTGAAATCAAGAAAGCTTATTATATCAAGGTCATTCATTGTTTCTCTCTTCCATTTATTCTTTGATTTTGTGCACCATCCCCTACCCCGATTTGGTCAACTTTTCAGGCTACATGTTTTATGTTAGTAGATCCGTCGGAATTCAATCTTTGATTGTAAAATCAGACATACCTTTACTTATGGAATGTCGATAGTGTCCAAATTACCCTCTATTTCTTATATTTATTTACTCAGTCAGTCCTAATAATTTCCCCCTTTCAGCTTCTCCATTTTTTTTCTTTTGGTTTTTAAAAGGGATAGCATACAGTTATTTCCTTGTTCTTCCTCCTCAAATTATCAGGTTGCAGCAGCTCTCTTGCTATTGTTTCTCAGTTTTTTTTAGCAGTCAACTTTGCATTTTATTGCCCGCGGTCTATACAGATAAAACCTTCGCTTTGTTTCTTGTGTTCAGGCACGGCAGGTCCATCCAGATAAAAACCCAAACGATCCTCTTGCAGCACAGAATTTTCAGGCAAGGCATTTTACTTGTTCAACACCCAACAAAACAAATTTGATGGTTAAAATAATGGTTTCTCTTCTCCTAGTCTGCTGCTAGTAATTGCAATTAGTATCACCTCTACCTTACATGCAATTAACGTTTCAGCAGCACCACTAACATAACCAATGCTGCAGCTTGGCATGCTTTACTAATTTCTCTGTGTTTAACATTGGAAAAGTTTATATCACTTGTATCATACCATTTCTTTAAGAGCATAACCAGTCAGACCTGTGCTTGGAAAATGAAATTTGCGATGAGGAATACTATGATGTAACATGGATACCATTAATCTCTTCACAGTTTCTTCCGCTTATGTAAATGGCAGTTCCATGTCAGGTGCTTTCTCCACAAGTTATGTGCTTCGTAGTCTTCAAGACTGAATTTTCCACTTTAATCCTAAAAATGAAGTTCAATTTCAGTGAAACTTCTTTTCTGGAAGTTGATCCCTTGCAAATTTTGTTGTCTTAGTTGAGCCAGAATTAATCACCTTCATCATCATGCCATTAATTGCTTAGTTGTGTGCTATTGTTATTGAAACACTTGAAAGCTATTTGGGTGGAGAATGGTAATCATGTATCTTAATCTTAGTGTTCTTGTAGAATAACAAAAACAACAAAATGAAATCATTTCTGACTGTTTAAGGTCAGCATTAATTAAGACCATATCATAATATCCTCAAAAAGAACCAAAAAACCAAGATGGAAATTGCTCAAACGTTCAGTTGCGTGGGCAGCCTTTTGAACATTGTAATTGTTAGGTGCAAACTGCGGTAGTCTATCTGTACTATGTTCATTGCATCTATTCTTGATCTTGATATTGGTAATTTTTTTTCTAGAATTTTTATTCTTCAAAAGTTCTATTCAGGTGTTGGGAGAGGCTTACCAAGTCCTAAGTGATCCCGCACAACGACAAGCATATGATGCTTATGGGAAATCAGGAATCTCAACGTTAGCTTCCTATTCTTATTCTATGAATATATGCATTTCAAGGATCATACGCTATTTAAAACAATCGAAAGAATTATAATATTCTTCCATTGATGGTTTTGTTTGCTTGCAGTGAAGCAATTATTGATCCTGCAGCAATATTTGCAATGCTATTTGGGAGTGAGCTTTTTGAGGAATATATAGGACAACTTGCTATGGCATCAATGGCCTCACTAGACATTTTCACGGAAGGGGAGCAGTTTGATGCTAAAAAGTTGCAGGATAAAATGAAGGTAAAAATTCTTATTTATGCATGTAGATGCTGTATTTTACTAAGAATTTCAATTTTGACAGGGTGAGTGATTAAAATAATAGGCAAAGAGAGCTTTAATTCAATAAACTTGAATTGGCTTTTGGCTTTGTTGTAATTATCATATTGTTCGAATGTAGGATTGAAATTGGTCCACTAATGTAAGATAGTTTTCAGAACTGACTCATACTACTTTGACATGGATTAGCATGAAAATCTTGGTGGGTCATTTATTTTATTGAGGAGAAAATGGTTCAAATTTGATGCAGGACAACAAAATGAATTAGCAGTGTATATTGAGGGAAAAGAATTGTTTAGAAAAAAAGGTACAAGATTTCTGGAATTTTAGTAGAAGAATCAAACTAATAACAGAAACATGTACTTTGGTGAATTTAGGAGGATGACTGTTATTTAAGGGTGATAAAGGGTATTGTGGTATGGTAATAACAGAAACACCTCTTTCCATTTGGGAACTCATTCACTATAATTCATAGATGCTGTAGTACTGTAGATTGGGGCAAACTGACTTTGACTTTACAAGTTTCCAAAAAGCACCCAAACTTTTCAAGGTGATACATACACCCGTTTCATGTGTTCTGTTTAATATATACTTTGGGCTTGGGGATTGTGGTCCTAATTTATTTTATGACAAAACAATAGGCCTTGATATCTCCAGGGATCTAGGTGTTGCGCCCCCCCCCCTTTTTTTTCTTCTTTTTCAATTTTGAAAGAGCAAGGAAGGTGTAATTATTATTTTATTATTTATTCTTTATCAGTTTTAAATGAAAAAGAAATGTTTTATTAAATAACTAGGTTAAATCATAAGGCTCTATACATATGACCCCCCTAGACCTCGCATTGCCAGTTGATTTGTACAAGGGCCTCCAACTTAGTTCAGTTGTCCAATAGTCAATGGTAAATAAAACCTTGCTCAATCCTGATCGAGAGGGTTGAGCGAATATTTTGTTGAATAATTCATGAAATATGGAATTGATTTTTTGTGATAAAATTTGTTTTCGTGTTTTGATCACAACTGAGATGCTACTAAATTTTTGAGAAGTCAATATTATGATCCCCTCTTCCAACCTTTTGTTCTTGACCTCCTTCCATGGTTTTCTCAAAGACAATAAAAATGACAAGAGGCAGGTGTTAAAGTTAATTTTGTCCTGTAATATTCTATTTAATGTCAGCATATATAAGGTAATGCATACCTTGGAAGTTATAAGAAATCATTTAGTTATCTCTATTGCTTTTTTTATGTTAAATTGATCAACTTAAATTAGATAATTTGTTCCCAGTATTATGATGAATTGTTGGTTTGATGGTATTCTTTCATTTGTATAAAAATGTTTATTCATTAACCTTAACTATGTTTTACCTCCCAATATAATATTCTTTCATTTGATCACCTTCTTCTGTTTAAATTTATTCCGACATTTTGAGTATTGTAGCACCAGTGTAAAGTAGAGCAAAATCTTTTCATGGATGGTACAAGTATTTACTGTTGCTTGCATCCTTTCAACATACCAAAGATATTATATATATATATATATATAT
>JBBYHM010000011.1:966842-979960 GCA_038381775.1 Adansonia rubrostipa | reverse complement strand
TATATATATATATATATATATGTATTTTCATGCAAAATGCTTTTGGCTACAGGTTGTTCAGAAGGAAAGAGAAGAAAAGCTTGCTGAAATATTGAAAGATCGACTAAATCAATATGTGCAAGGAAACAAAGAGGACTTTGTTAATCATGCGAAAGCTGAAGTAGCGAGGCTTTCTAGTGCAGGTACTATATCTTGTTCTCTAGAAATGATGCATCAGGGTGAGAGAAATTGGAAATCTTTCTTCATATTCTTGGATGAATTTCTACTAGTAAACATATTCATGATTCTTCTGCACTCATATTATTTGGCCTTCTGAAATATTGCATAAACTACAGAAGTTGGCAATCCTGAATATCAAATTGAAGACAAAATTAAATTGCCATATCTCTTAAAAAATGCACCCTCAACACTTATATCTGTTTAATCTTGCATGGGGGTTCCATCTTTTTTTTCCCCACAAATGGGGAGTTATAAAAACTGATGATATAATCTAGCTGGGATCATTTCAGAGGGCTTTTGAATTTGAAAAGCACTTATATATAAGGGGCAATTTAGCGCCATTTAGTGTTCAGAAGTATACCAGCAATTCTTAAGTTAGGATAGGTATATCTGTTTTGTATGTCTTGTTTCCTCATTACCTTTTTTGTTTTTCTTGGATTTTTCTTTGTATAATTTATTTTTAGTTGTGATGCATTTTGTGGTATATGTTTCACAGCTTATGGTGTTGATATGTTGAATACAATTGGTTACATATATGCAAGACAAGCAGCTAAAGAACTTGGGAAGAAAGCGATATACCTGGGTGTGCCGTTCATCGCTGAGTGGTTTAGAAACAAAGGCCACTTTATTAAATCCCAAGTAACAGCAGCAACAGGTGAGTAAATGCTGCTAACTTCAATGGTTCCTATGCAATAAGTATGCCTTATTGGTAATTCATTTGATTTTTTACTGCTGTCCGATTAAAGGTGGGTCTGGTATTCAATCCTTACCAAGGATAAATCAATTGTGCTGTTAATGTTTCTTACGGATAGAATTTGTCTGTTGAATCATTTTTTCCCTTGTTGGTGCAGGTGCAATTGCTCTGCTTCAGCTGCAGGAGGACATGAAGAAGCAGCTTAGTGCAGAAGGAAACTACAGCGAGGAGGAGCTTGAAGAGTATATGCAGTCTCACAAGAAGCTGATGATTGATTCATTGTGGAAGCTCAATGTAGCTGACATAGAAGCTACCCTTTCTCATGTTTGTCAAATGGTTGTTCCACTGGTCTCTTCTTTTATGGCTGTTAGATGTCAGTGGTTTAGTTGGTGGATTTTTTTTTTTTTTTTTTTGGTAATCTATCAAACTGTTGTTTTAGGTTCTCCAAGATAACAATGCCAAGAAGGAAGAGCTTCGAGCTCGAGCAAAAGGGTTGAAAACTCTTGGTAAAATCTTCCAGGTGTGTATGTGTGTGTTTTTCGCATTTTCTCCTTTTTTCGTCTTTATGTTTCTCTTATATTATCATTTCTTTAATTATTCTGAGCTTTCTTGGAAATGCTACGGTATGAATATAGAGGGCCAAGTCTGCCAATGGAAGTGAGAGTGAACCTGTGCTAAACAGTAATGCGAGACATAAATTGGATGGAAGCGAACCCAGCAATGATGGCAGTTCTCCTAATGCATCACCAAAGTCCTCCTTAAACCAGGAAGAGTTATCTCATTCTACATTGGCATCACAGGTATGGTTATTATACTGATTGATAAACTCTTTATTTTATCCATGTGATAGCTATAGGTCCTTTTCTGGATTTCATTATATAGCACTATAACTGTTCAAGACTAGCTGTTACCTACGTGAGATATAGGCAGGCAATCAGAAATATTGTTTTCTATAGTTTGGATCTGAGAGTGATCTTAAGGTTTATCATTTGTGGAATGAGGATTTGAAGACCCTTAATCTTATTTGATCAGGTGGCTTTTGATCTTTGAATGACTCAGTAGAAGTTGGGATTTGATTTGAATTTGTTGGAGAGACTGAGGTGAACGTAATTTTAGATTTATTTATGCAGAACCTTTGAATTTTGAACTCAAATTTCTGAACCAAGAAGCTTGAATTAGTTGTGCCATGTCATGGATAACATCTGAAATCCATTCAATTGGAGAAGACTCTGAGCTTAAAAGCAATACGTAAAACGGAGTGTGAGTTCTTATGTTCAAAACAGGCAAATATTGGATTTATACCTTCATATGTTGTGGCAATAAATTGTTTATTTCAGAAATGCCCTGATTATGCCCCTTGTTTAGTTGTTAGGGGGTGTGAAATGAAGGTCAATACTAGAGAAACAGACAAGCATTTTCTTGCTCGCCCATGTAGCTGCTGTTCTTATATGGTTTAACCTTTGTTTTTATTTTTTTTATTTTTTAATTCCTTCCTGACTTTGAAACAATTTGACATTGTAGAGCCCGTATGTGGAGGCCCCTAAATTTGTGGATGCTGAGTTCACCTACAACTTTCCAAGGCCAACAGCACCACCTGGTGCACAAAGAAATGCTTGAACTAGCAGAAGAATCGAGATGGTTGATCTGTAAAGGTTGATGCTTGTATTACACAGCTATCATTATGAATGAATATTGTGGGTGCAGCTGGAGCTGGCAAAGGTATTTAAATGTTATATCATTTGTTTTGTTGATGCATGATACTTAATCTTTGAGTGATCTGATTCTGAAGAGCACATCCCACCCCCAAGTGAGAATGTGTTTGATGTATTTATGACAGACTAGATCTTTTATATTATGCTTAGAGAGAAAGATGGCTGTAGAATATATACATATAGTTATTTCCATTTGTCTTAGGCTGGCTGGCTGATATTGCCGACCTGCTTTCTTCAACTTGCGTTCGTTGTGTTTTGGTTTTCACAATGTAAATTAGTGATACGTTCATACATACACCTACTTCTGGTGATGGCTTTTTATGTGAAAAAGAGAGGATTTGAATTCAAGTGTCATGCATACATAAATACATGCATACACCTTCCTATGATATATAAGGTGTGGTGTTGTTCAGTGTAAAGTGATGGTACCAACAATCTTCATACAAATATATAGCATATGTCAAATAGATAATAAGGCTAAAAATACTAAAAAAATCTTTTCTACTTTTTAAAAGTTTTTAGATAAGTTGTTATTATTTTATTATATTCAGGTAAACTCTTGAAGTATTAGTTTAAAGTACTATTGTTGTCCAATTATGCTGTTAAAATATTATTTTTTTCTCTAATTAATTCTTTAAAATATTTTTTTAATTAAAATTTTATTTATCTAACGGTTTTTAATGGTGTTCCCGTTTATTTGAGAGACTAAGAATATATATATATTTTAGCTGAGTAATAATTTATATTAGTGATATATATATCTTTTGAAATAATAGTCCATCATACAAAATCCAATAGTTGTAGCACCTAATTTTTAATTTAAATTAACAAAGTGAGATGTTGATGTTTACATCCTTCAAAGCAATACAGTCAGTTGAAACTGGATCAAAAGATAGCTTTATAAGAATCGGCCTTGGCGATTGATGATATTTTGAAAGATGATCAAGTTAATGATTGCTTAAATCATTAAACAAGTAAGAATTGAAAATGCTAACGAACAACGTTGCTAACAACATCTATGAGCTTCTAATCACGAATGTGATCAGTTTTACCTAAACCCTTAATCTGCATATTTTTCGTTTTGACAATAAGCTAAAGAATCTTATGATTGAATGGTTGCAATATTTTAGGAAGTTTGAACAATCATGAGGTTATGCTCAAAAGAAAAGTGAACTTTTGTTAACAGATGAAGATAAGATGGTGGGCCCTCAAGCTTCTCAAAAAATACCATCCATCCAACATATGAGGAAAATTATAGGGTAAACATTTTCTTTACTTTTTAGGCAAAAAATCTCATTGGATTGTCTTGCCTAATGAAATGATGTGAACAAATATTCATGTGTTGTTAGCATGGATTGGATTGGCCTCCGAAGTTGTTTTCAACTTTAAAATAACCATAAAATTAGCATTGCCATATGTTGCAGATTCCTTGGTCCCTCCTTTTAACATTGTTCAATTCCACACCACTTTCTTTGAACTTATAATACAAATACTACCCCACCCCTCTGTTTTAGCAACCTGTCATAAAATTAGTTTGGAGAGTGACAAGGCAAAGGTTCTATCAAACATCTCAAAAGCTTCAAAGCATGTTCTGTTCACTTTCTATGGTAAAAGTCAATAAAAACACAGATATTTCTCTTCAACTTGTAAAATTCATTTCGCAATGTCTGTCGCATAAAATCTTTTAGTCAAACATAAATAAAAAGATTTCAAAAATGAATTACTATACTTTTAAGAATTAAGATGTAATAATAATGATCCAAAACTGTTCACATGGTGAAAATATAAAACAAATTAAAGCTAAACCCAGAATCTATACCTACGTTAAAAGCTCTCTCTCAATGCATGAGAAAACTCAATTTAAGATTTTGAAATGCACTCTTCTTGCACGTAACACGTCATAAGTTATAGTTTGAGGGATAGTTGCGGTATTCAACAAAACTTAAGGTTGATTTGAATTTTTGCCATAAAATTCTGAGATAGTTAGGCAATTCTAGATTATATTTTAGTGTTATTTTGCCTTTTAATTAACATTAGTGAGATATTTAAGAACTCAGATTATGATGGATTCAGATTATATCGGGTTTGAATCTTTTCAGACATATACAAATTCAATTTTGAATCATTTCAGATTTGATCACAAATTCGGATAATCATTTTTAAGTATGAATTTTTTGGTTTCTAGTCCTTCGAATTTTTTTGGTCACAGCTTGAGTTCGGACAATCTACATGCCAATATATATATATATATATATATATATATATATATATTACGAGATTTTTTTCACAAAATCATCAACAACATTTGAAGTCAGATATGCTTAAATTCTTATTTATCAATATAAGTAGTAGTTATCATTTATACTATACATAACACATATTTGTCACGACTAACTGTAGTCATTTATTTGATTGTTTTTTTTAGTAAAAAGAAACTAAATAGACCACATTTTCCAGCCCCATTTATTAATTATTATATTAATAATATTTTTGAAGAGTACAATTGTACATTGGTTTACAAGTAGTAATAATAATAAATTATCATTGATGAAATCTGAAAAAAGAAAAAAGAAAAAGGAAAAAAGAAAAAATCATCATGGATCAAAGTGAAACAAAGACTGTAAAAAAATGAAAATAACTAAATATTTCATCAAACAAGACTAGAAGAAGCTAAGCTATAAAAAGAAGAGCCAGAAAGAAAGATACCGAAGAAGTGTCCAAAAGATGGGAATGAATGACATAACAAATGACATCTGCATTCGGCAGTGAATGGGTTCTAGTCTTCTCTTTCAGACTTTATAGCTGTTGTTTCAGACATCAGCAAGAGAAATAAGCTGATCAACTACATCTGGATCTGCCAGCGTGCTTGTGTCTCCAAGTTCATCTAACTGCCTGGACGCTATTTTCCTCAGAATCCTCCGCATTATCTTCCCACTCCTTGTTTTTGGGAGGGAAGGTGCCCAGTGTATTTTGTCTGGTGCTGCAAATGCTCCTATCTGCAAACCCCAACCAACCTACATGGATCATTTCCTTCTTCACTTGGGACTAAATTCTATGCTCTACGTCATATACGATACTTGGGACTGCCTCAAACACTAAATTGCAAAAGGTTCTTTCTATTTTTCAAAGAAACCAGGCTGACCATCTGTTTGATTAACACTAATCTATTACATGTTTCGTATTTATATTCTCCAAAACCTGTAGGTTATATATAAGAGTTCCCATGCATGGGAGAGCTAACAACTCAACAAATTTTTTTTTTAGTATGTCAATAGACCAAGATAATGCTCGTCTCCTTTCCGCATCAACGTTCATCAAGAAAGGTGCATTAGGTATTCTTTATGCGCAAGCCATTGGAATAAAATCATACCTGACTTCGTACTGTGAGTATAAGGCTCCTTCGGAGTTCTTCACTGTAAGAAACGCCTTCCACAGGTGTAACAAAAGCATATATGCCTTGTCCTTTAACCTAACAGTGACAGCAAATGAAAGCTTAGACTTACTAAGCACAACCATCTCTCTTAGCTACTTAGTATATGCATCAAGCCCATTGAATACCTCATGCTCAACACCAACCACAGCAGCTTCTGCACACTGAGGATGAGAGACTAGAGCAGATTCCACCTCGGCAGTGCCAATACGATGACCACTGCGAATATTAAGATAGTATCACTAACAGGCAGTAGGAAAGAAGCAGATTATTTCTTTACTTGATAAG
Source organism: Adansonia rubrostipa (assembly GCA_038381775.1). NCBI lineage: Eukaryota > Viridiplantae > Streptophyta > Magnoliopsida > Malvales > Malvaceae > Adansonia > Adansonia rubrostipa. Next base: position 973,617 of record JBBYHM010000011.1, on the reverse strand, counting down.
GAACATGGAACATTCAACGGGCAGGCTATTTCCAGGTAACAGCAGAACTTTATTAATATACCTAACATTGATAACATCATCAACTCTTCCAGTAAGCCAGTAGTACCCATCCTTGTCCCTGAAACAAAGACAACAGTAACTCAACACTGGTGCTTGAGTTAGGATGCCATCAGTGGATAAAAATACAGGGATGGCCAATTAGAATCGAATAGTGTGCACTAATAAAAATGCCGACCAACAAAACAGCAATTTCAGAGCTATGAACAACATACCTGCTGCAGCCATCACCAGTAAAATAATATCCAGGGAATGGCTTAAAGTATGTCGTCTCATATCTCTCATGGTCACCATAAAGAGTTCGAAATGCACCAGGCCATGAGCTTTTCACACACAAATAACCGCTGCACTCACCATCAATCTCAACTCCTTTCTCATCCACTATGACAGGCTGCAGTTATACAAGAAGAAGAGATTAATGAAAAGGAAAAATGAAAGGACAAATTTTCTATAGCAGCGCTGCATTAAACCTGAACTCCAAAGAAAGGAAAGGTTGCTGAACCAGGCTTCAATGGCCAGGCACCTGGCAGAGGAGTAATCTGCCCATTGAGACACAAAAAAAATAATCAAAATTTGAAATATGCATGCAAAGCAGAGCAAAATAAACTAAAATTTCCAAGTGAAAAATGGTTCTCAGAAAATTTTCCAAGGAGATGCTACTAAAATATCTAACACGAAAAAAGAAAAAACTCTTACCATAAAGCCACCTGTTTCTGTTTGCCACCAAGTGTCAGAAATAGGGCACCTGGTCCCTCCAACTACATTAAAAAACCACCTAAAGTAACAGGGACCATTTTAGGCTAAAAACAGTTCTTTTACATATAGAAAGAGATGACAGATGAAAAAAATCAAAAGAAATTATATAAAGCTGAGAACCTCCAAGCACTTGGATTAATAGGCTCGCCAACACTTCCAAGGACACGCAGGGACTTCCGCGAGTAGCGTATAACATACTGCATAGTCACCAATAGTGATGTCGATACAAAATTTTGGAAATACATCTAAGAACTCCTGCAATGGTTTCTCTCCAAACATGATAGACAAAAGGCCAAAGGATAGTTTCATAGATAATGCAATTAATCCTTCATGCCAGAATTCAATAAAATGACTGAATGCTTGCAAAATTCAATGGAGTCCCTTTGATCTTTATAACTCCCTCTAATTTTAGTCGGCAATATAGAAAGAGAAATCAAAGACAAAAGTTGATTGGAGCTGTGAAAATTATGAAGGTGGGTGTTGAATATCAACATAATGAAGCAAACAAAGAGCTCTCTTTATTCACAACAATTCTGATAAACATTATGAACCAAAGATTTGTGGAGTGTAAACAAGGTTATAGAAATATCTTGCCTCATCACCGTCACGCATGAGAGAGCGCACCAATGTAGGGGCAGTGTAGAATATGGTCACCTTGTATTTGTCGACAATGTCCCAACATCGTCCAGGATCAGGGTAATTTGGGGCCTGCATATAACATTTGGATATGTTGCTATCTACTGAAACATCTATAATATACTCGAATCAAAATATTTGGTTTAAGCAATATTGGATTGTTGCACTCATTAATGGCTATTATCTATCTAACAATCAAGTTTTATTTCATTTTATTTTTTTATGCTGCAATATATTGTGATGGGTAATTTTACTACCTAGTTGCTCTTTTGATAAACTTTCAGAACACCATGACTTGTCAAACCTTCCATATACCATGATGTTTCATCCAACATGTTTTAATTAAGCTGGATCAGTTGCGAAAACCATTTTTTTTCTCCTTCTTAGTCCTTAATGCCAATCCAAGGGAACCAAAAGTTACATCATAAACACTATCCAATGCCAGATCTATTTAAAAATAGATTAGTTGCCAATCTTCGAAGCTTAATCTCGTTTTTCATGTCAAATAGGAATTGTGAATCCTTACCCCCTCAAAGACAACAACTGTTGCTCCATTAAGCAAGGGTCCATAAGTAACATAACTGTGCCCAGTAATCCAACCACAGTCAGCTGTGCACCTAAAATCAAGGAAAAGATGTGTTAAGAAAGACTCAGCATCAATAGAATACTAAAAGGCAAGACTTTATAAAATTTCAAGAAAATTAAGTGTGCAGAGTGTCCAAAGTACCAGTAAACATCAGATTCTTTGTAGTCAAATGCATATTTAAATGTTGTAGCTGTGTACACCATATATCCTCCAGTTGTATGGAGTACGCCCTTTTAAAAGTTCACATCAGAGCATAGGAAAGGAAAATGAGAAAATACACAAAATACTTCAACCAAGCAAAATAAATACCTTTGGCTTCCCAGTGCTCCCACTAGTATACAGTAGAAAAAGGGGATCTTCTGAATCAACCCATTCAACATCACAAGAAGTTGGATATTTCGGGACAACATCCTAGAAAAAAAAAATTATGAAAATCATCACTCCACTATATAATTATGGTTAGTGGAACCAGGAACCACCAAAATGTCCAATAATTTTCCGTTTTTACACTAACCTCCCACCATATATCTCTTCCTTCCTGCCATTTAGTGCTTTCCCTCTTCAAAGCTGATTGGTTTTCATAGGTTAAGCATACATCTGCGCAAAAGAAGATATCACCATAGATAGACAGCAGATGAATCACAAAAGTTAATCAAAATAGTGTCCCAGGTGATGTTTATTAGTGAAGCAACTCAAACTAGTGTTCAAATACAAAGCATAGGGTGCTGGTAGCTAAAAGTTAAGTATCCAGCAACCTGATTAACAATCACCATGCTCTGGCATGATGCTCAACATGAGGTTATGTTAGGCAACTGGCAACCACCTGGCCTAGGCTATTATAACATTCTGAATGAAATTGGAGGAACAGTAGTGCAAGAGAAGAATGTTGTACCCGAAAGTTTCATTGATATAGAAAATAAAATTTAGGTTAAAGATAACTAGTCCAATGATGGAACCAGGCAAAAGTTGTAGGGTTTAATACACAAAATGCATTTTACCCAGTCTAAATATGCATGAACTGCTATGGAGAAAACCATGCTCAAATCAGATAAATTTTCTTAAATTTTACGAACCTACGGAGATCCCATTCTTGGCAGATTCAATAAGGGCAGCATCAACAACGTCCTTGAGGTGGATGGTCTTAGGACCTCTTTTAACAGCATTACAAGTAATAACAACTTTTGGTTTGCAGTCCACAATTCGTTGGGCAAGAGACTCTGCAGAGAATCCAGCAAAGACAACCTGAAAGGACAAAGGGGCAGAATTCATCCAATTATAGGGCAGAAATTAACAAGGTAATCTCCTATTGTTTAGTACTTCAATTGTTTGATATTTTTAATTCTTATGTGCAAGAAGAGGAGGAATGTACCGAGTGAACTGCACCAATGCGTGCGCATGCAAGCATGGTAATGGGAAGTTCCATTAACATAGGCAAATAAATAACAACAGCATCACCCTTTCGAACGCCAATACTTTTCAGGTAGTTAGCAAGCTGCAGAGAAGATGCACTAAATCAGAGGTGATTCCAGTTGATGAAGTTGTAAACAAGCAGCAAATAATACAAAGTTGAAGAGACTTGGCAAACTCGGTGGAGCAGCTGGGAGTAAGTCAAAGCGGCATCAAAACCAGGTTCATTGGATTCCCAGTAAAGGGCAATTTTGTCTGAACGTCCAGCATCGATGTTTCTATCCAAGCAATTGTAGCACATATTGGTAATGCCGCCTTTGAACCACTGGTAAGGCCAAAAAGAAAGTGACTACTATTACACTGCCCCTAAATCAAATGTTAAACTAAACAAGATAAAACAAGGAAAAGGTAGAGAAAGAAAGACCTCTATCTTGATATTCCCTTTCCTAACATCGAGATTCTCGGAGTAGACTTGATCTCTCCATCTTTGCTTCCAGTAGAAGGATGATGCAATGCCTGACCAAAATCCAGCGGGGTCCTCTATTGATGTTTTGTACATCTCCAGGTACTGATCTCATCCCGCCCACAAATTTTAATTTTTCAAGAATCATTATCGATCATAATTTAATTACTCAGATCAAGCTAAATCGTAGAAAGAATAAATATCCATTTATTTTGTTTCAGGTACATATATAAGCAGTATCATCATATTCACATCATCACTCAGCAGTATTAAAGAAGCCAAAATATAAGAAGGCACCTTTTGGGGAGAAGGAATCAGAGCCTGGCGAGAAAAGTCATCGCTTGCGAAAACTTCGTTCTCTTCCGAAGCAAGAGCTTCGCCAAAGATGACAGCTTTCAAATGGGAAATCTTGCCGGCGGCAGAAGGCAGAGAGTCCATGGACTCTATATGTCTCAAATGGTTACTGGTTGGGAGATTGTTGGGAAAGGGAGATGCCATCAGCCATAGTCGTCCACCGCCACCGTCTGGGAGATGATGACCCAACCGCTGCTTGAGCCGGGCTCTTTTATACCGTTGGAGCAGAGGGAAGGAAATGATGGGATGGGTGGAGATGGACATGGTCATCATTTTTCTTTAATATACGTTGCTAAGTCTAGGCCTGACGGCGGTGTTATAAAAAAAAATTAGAGAGGTAACTACCCTTCTATATGTATAGCATAAAACATTAGCGCAAAATAAATGTTAAATTTGATAATTTTTTTTAAAAACATTCCTATATTATTATTATTATTAGAACGTTATATATCTTATATCTTGCATATAAAACCTAAAATGATTTGGAAATAATTAATTATTTAATATAGATAATTATATTATTGATATATAGATAATACATTATATGTCACACATTTAATTATTTTAAATTTATTTAATTTAATATTAAAATATTTTATATAATTAATTTTATTTATTTTTTATATTTTTAGTTGACTTATTTTTTACATATATGCAAATAAATGAAAGTTTAATTTCTTTCCATATCTTACAAAAAAATATTAAATTAGATTTATTTACTATGTTACTATAAATAGGGGTTTTCTGCAAATGGAAATGATAAAAAATATAGTTTTATACTCTAATTAATTTTATAAAACTAATTTGGAGCCATTTAAATTCAATTTTAAAAATAAAATAATTTCAAATAGTAAACAGTAACCCACAATAATTTCATTAATTAAAGTTATATAAATCTTATATGAATATATAAAAGTCAAACTCCTTTGTAGACATGGTCATGAGCCAAGTTTGGTTACAACTTGAAAGAAAATTTAAAATTCAAGTCTTTGTTTATTGATAAATTTAAAACTTATATTCTAAATAAATTTGTTAAAATATAAATATATTTTCATAATATTAGAGATAGAATATAAAATATTGAGAAAAAAATATGCAATATGACGTTATTGGATTCATGAAAAAATGTAGATATTATTCATAATATAAAAGGTAAATAAATTTGTAATAATGAATTTAAGAATGCATGGAATTCATTTGTTGTGATGGGGCTAGTATTGGGATTAAGCACTAACAAATTAAAGGAAGGAAGTGAAGGGACTCTTCACCACTTTGTCTTAAAATGGAAGACTTTTCAACATAGAAAAGATTATGTTTGATCCGAACATGTTAGATTGTTATCCCATTATGACACAATTTTCAGTAATAATTATTAAATCCTAATTTTCATTTTAGGGATACTAAAAGTCAAAGATTATATATATATATGTATATATCTTTGGCTTTTTAGGGGAAAATTGGGAGTTTTAACTGTTATGAGTTTTAATATAAATATATATTTCTCTCAAAATTACAAAATCAACATGTAAATTAAGGAAAATTAGGAAGGACGTCCAAGCAATAATAGTCAAAAGGCGAAAGAATGGCAGACAAATTGAAAAAGAAAAAGGTAAATTGGCTACTTCAACATGCAATTTGCTGCGTGCCATTAGGTAGGAACTGTTCTTTCTCTCTCTCTCTCTCTCTCTCTCTCTCTCTCTCTCTCTCTCTCGGCTTTAAATTGCGCATGTTGGATCAGAGTCCCCAACTGCTGCATGCTTTTTTTAATTATTTATTTATTTTTTTCTCGCATGGATTTGATACATATTCGATGAAATGCTCTCCTTCCTGCGTTCCTTCCTCAATCCTCTACAACAAATAAAAGTAAAATTCCTAAAATTTCAAACTGCAACACCATTCGCTACTCTGAGTGAGTACTAAATCATCCCGGAAAAGCAATTAATGAACTACTACAGTGCATATATATATATATATATATGTCCTCCTTGTGTTGTGTATGTACTTGCCTTTTCCATATCCAGCAAGCACCGTCATTTTTGGTACATGCCTTCTTGGCCTTGGGATAATGTAACTGGCTCCTCATCAGGAAGGACCATTAATTAACTCAGCTGATAGATGTATACCTCTACCTGCCTAGCCTACCTAGGACAAAAAGTGCAAGATCAATAATCTTCTTCTTCTTAATAATAATAAAGTCCAAAGTTTGTCCCTTTCCGCAAGATTAATTTAAACTTCCTGATTTGATGTAAAGCTTGATGCTCCCAGCTGGAACAAAACAGCGGAAAAATTAATCGTCACATTCACTCACGGGCTTTGAATTGAGTAAAATCCAGTAACTAATTACATTACATCCATTCAAACGATAATACTAATAAATTATTTATTTGTATGAAGACTGTTCAAGGCTGCTATGCTGTTTTCAAACCTTGTGACCCTAAAATTCCTTTTCCTTAATTGGCCGGTTGGGAAACGGAACTCATCAGATCCATCCATTCACTTAATTTACCGCATGTTTT
>JBBYHM010000011.1:938140-966742 GCA_038381775.1 Adansonia rubrostipa | reverse complement strand
ATTCCTTTTCCTTAATTGGCCGGTTGGGAAACGGAACTCATCAGATCCATCCATTCACTTAATTTACCGCATGTTTTTCAGCGGCAGCAGCAGCTTAGGCTTTTTGAGAACCATAATCAATCCACTCTTTATCGTCTTGCTAACTGGATCTGTGTGTATGTGTTATGCCAGCTTCAACATCAACAATTAAGTTATGGACAACCAAAAACATAAGTTGGGTATAACACATGGATCCAAATCAATGGTGCGAGATACACTGGATCCAAAAAGAGACTTGTAGCTACCCATCGAAACCAAAAAAAAAAAAAAATTGTCCTATATTATCTCTACTTTTTATTTCTTAAAAGTTTTGTGTTTGATATTATGTTTAATATATTCGTTTATAAATATAGAGATATAATTTTTTTAAATATATAAAAAATTATTTTAAAAAAGTAAATATACTTACATTAAAAACATATACCCATATCCGTCATTTATTTTCAGATTCTGGAAACATAATATTTGTTTGGATCTAACATGTTTATCTTCCCACGAAGGCAACGTTGCAAGCCCCTTTCTGAGCCAGCAATCATTTCAGTCCGCAAATTCAAATTCTCCTTTACCCAGTTTCACTCAATGTCATCCATCGTTTCTTTCTGCATTTCCTCGCGTGGTGCATCATCCACATGGTTTTTACCTTCCTTTATCAACTTTTCAACATATATGACTCTGAGAAGTAATTTGAAGAGTAAGTATATGCTTTTGATACTTGATACCCAATGTCGCAACATCTTTTATAAAATTTTCTACAAATTCAAAGCTTTTTTTTTTTTGGTGGGATTTGGATCACCAAAGCACAAGATTACTGCAACTTGATGACTTCGAGCAAAGTAGTGATTTCATAGGGATGGTCTAGAGAGACATATGAGAAGATAACCACTGGGCTCAGGAGGGATCTCAAATGTACCTTTCCAATCTCAACATTAGGTAGATCTATTCCAGCTGAAGGTTGGCTTCATACTTCTACCTTGTTAGAAATACTCTCTTTTACTCTTTTGGTTTAGGGTTAACTTTGCGCTTGCAGAAAGTATTGAGCATTCAGTATTTAAGGACGGACGGACTCCCTCAGGTGTGTATTTTCAATAAGAGGACAAGGATCCGCTTGCTTAGCTTATCATTCAAGTTGAAGGCATTCAAAACACTTGCTTCATTCCATCACATTCATTCATACACGACATATTAGGCACACCCCAGCAAATCAAACGTGTCACCCGTGCCCTCTTTTCAACACCCCATACATGCTCCACTCCATCCCTTTCATCACCATTACCTTAAATATTATTGAAACTCCATCAACATTTTAATAATAATATCATATATATAACAGAAACTAAATGAATTGATACAGTAATAACAATTAAATAATGGTACAGTGTGATCACACTCACAATACCCATTCACAACCAGCAACTTAAATTACATCAATCATAACCAAATCAACCATCAGTTAGACCACACATGAACTAGACCATGCCTATTCCCCGTGTAAATCTCATTGCGCTCTTCATCATAAAAAAGTGCGGTGATATCTTCCAATGCTTCTGCAACTGTGCTTCTAATTCTGGATGCATTACTCTGCTGCTTCCAACTGCAACCACACTTCACACTGCAGCTACATTGCTTTTCATCAGGGACACTGTTGCTTGCTCTTATTTTAGCAAGGCATTTCCCAGTCAATATGTTGCTGATATTAATGGACCCTGCCACACAGGGATGTTAGAAAAAGAAAAATAGAAATTCATCAGATGCAGGCATAATGGTGAAACAAATCCAGACCAGATCTCTTCCATAGTTTGCATGTTTCTACAAAAGCATATTATCACATGCTCCCTAATCAGATCTCTTCCACAAAATAAGGAGTTTTAAGAAAGAAATTACAAACCATTTCCCTCAGACAATGGATCATCAGAATCAGCCTTGCAGTAAGAGATAATAAGATCCTGATCACTGGTAATGTATATATTATTAGTGTTGCAGTCAGGATGGCACAAAAGGTGATCTTCAAATGAAGTCACAAGTTCTCCACGGAAGTTCCACACAGCTACTGTCCGATTTCTAAATGTAAGGAATAGCTGGTTCTCATACAGAAATATAAATGCTGATGGGGTCATAAATTCATTTTTGCTAACTTCTGTTAGCTCAGAGTTGCGGACCTGCACAATTCCAGTTTAGATTTTATTTTGAAGCTTTGAAAAAACCGAATAAGATTGCAATATATTGACAAAGACACTTACATCAAGAATCTGGAGGTTTTCATTTTCCTGCTTCACAAGAAGCTTTTCATTGAACTGTTCAATGAAATCCACCTTCTTATTCCGGTGAAGAAGATGGCTAAACGATTTTAGAACAGTACCATCCTCTATAGAGAGAATCTTAAGAGGAACATGGCCACCAACTTTAGTGAAAATCAATAACATGATCCCTGGACTGTCAAAAAAGATATGATGGAAAGATTACATAAAGTGACACCATCAAAAGCAAACAAATCACCGTTTTAATGTTACATTCAATACTTGCATTTTTCTTAAGGTAGAGAGGTGAAAACTTGTTTGGACTAAACAATACTTATGAATTATTAGAAAAACTGTGATCTTTTTGGAGAATAAAATGCAAAGTTTATAGAACAATTATGCTACAACCAATGTTTTGTTTTAATCATCTTATACCAAATTTTGCTATCTACTTACTTTATATTTTCCTTTTTGGAAGCAGCAAGCAAGTAGTAAAAGCAACAATCAAAATGAGCCTCAATTATCAAATATTAATACAAACAGAAGAATAAAGAAAATCATAAAGGTTTCTACTTTTTTTCCCTATCAATAAATGAATCTTTATTTTTGAAGCAACAAGAATTAAACATCATGAAAGGCGCATTACCTGATCTTAATCTCTTGAACATTTTTATCCGATACGGAGTATAACATCGTATAATTTTTTAGGTCAAACACCTTGTATATGCTGATTGAAAGAAAAACAGTCTAGATTAAACTCATGAATCTAATTAAAGTTCCAATTATTACAGTTTAGTACAAAAGAACATTCATATGGATGAGCAATTACCTATCCTGCGCAGAGTATGTGAGTACCTTCCCATTCACATCATCAAACTCTACAAAACCAGGCCATTTCAGTGACTCGGATTCAAAAAGAGCAAAACCAGCATCAGCTTGACCTCTCCGTATGTACCTGTCCTTCAAAAATAATTGTTTCAGAAACAATTCAAATTACAATGCCCAGATGCAGTATTTCACTTTTTTCTTTCTTTTTTTTTTTTTTTTTTTCCCTTTTTTCCTTTGGGCTCAAGTTGGGATAAAATAAGGACTGGAAAGAGGTTAAAAAAAATTGGCATACTCAATCCTCGTGCTTCTGCATTTCAAGGAACTGAAATTGTCTGAAGCGTAAACTGAGACTGTGATAAGTGAATCATTGTTTTTATTATAAAATAAGCTTCGTATAACTTCATCGACGGTGACATTTAGAAAGCATATTCTTTGATTAGTCTCTGCATCCAAGAACAATAAAACATCAAGATTCCCATTCTAATTCTTAATGAAAACAGAAATAGAAAAGCCCATCCAAAATAAGTTTAGAAGTGTGAAACATAGTTTCTACCTCGGCTAAATGCTGCACATACACCAGACTGGGCAAGAGCAAAGACAATGTCTCGTGCAGCTACAATCTCTATAATCTTTGATCTCTTCCTCAGAAACGGTAAAACCATTGCATATCCTTTTGGATTATGAGTATCATATTCCTCCTGTTTATTTAAGCAACATAGCATCAAGATAAATTAATAAGCAAGCTCAATAAGAGCAGCAATGCACAGATTTGTCCTCATTTCTACACAGGTAACAGATCACCCATTGACCTTTGAAATTAATCTTTTGCTTGATAAACTTCCAACTAAACAAAAGGAAAGAAATTCGCTTTCTACTCTCCTACTTCATGTAGAAATAAATACACAGATTACTAACCAAAGATGAACTGGTTTAAATAGCAGAAAAGTAACATGTTCATCTGGATACCAGCAAATCCATGTTTTGATATCAACCTATATATTCGACCATTCTCAAATAAAGGTTTATTTTTCATGTAAATTTTAAAATCAACATCAGGAATCTCTTGACACAAATATTACACCGTTTCAAACCTTTTTCTTTTACTGTTAATCATATTAAAGAAGTAAACAGCAAAAAAATCACAAAATCATCAAATTTTCAACAACAATGAAAGTGTATCATATTGCAGCAATATCTGGCAAAGGTAACATTGAAGTGGTAGGTGCTCCACTCTACTTTTCTATTATAAATATAAGCTGTGTTTAGAGTGGAAACTATTAAACAGATAAATTTTATCAAACTAATTTGTACACCAATGAGGCAAATCTAGAGCTTCCTTTGTTCCCTATCACAAATTTGCAACTAAGATTAAAATGTTCAAATTTCTTTGCATTGTAATCTGGAAAAAAAAAAAAAAAAAGAAGAAGAAGAAAAGGATGAGGCTTTAAGCTAAGGTTTGGACCTCGAAGCATGAGAGTGTAGATACCTCAACTGAAACTGTATGTCATAAAGCAGAATTCTCGCGTAGTTTTGAACAATTAAAAAAAGAGGAAAGGGGAAAAATTAAACTTAAATAGCAATTTCAATATAGAAGAAAAGTTGTGCAATAATTAAGACAGTTAAAGCAGTAAGGTTAGGTTAATTAAGTCGAAACAACCTGCAAGCGGATATTGCGGAAGCGCTCCTGCGCGTCGGTGATGGAGAAAGCACGGTGTCGCTTGGAGCAGATTTCTCTACGTTGAAGCTTGTTGACGCTGTTAACGAAGCCATCCGGTCTCCCTCTTTTCTTGGATGCGACTATTCTCCGTCCGCTGCAAGGTCTTGGGCTCAGCCCCATTCTCCGCCCGCCATCCATATCTTTCTTTTATGTTTCTCTTCTGTATCTCACTAAGCTCTACACAACGCTACCTCTGCAAATACCCAATAGCCGCTGATGGTGGTGGTGGCGCTGGATTTCAGGGCCCATCAAACGAACGGCCTCCTCCTCCTCCTACTCCTCAATCCCCTGTCTTGTTTCCGTCTCCAATCCAGTGAGGATGCCGTCGGATCGGATCTCCTTTTCAAATTTCGAATAGAAATAAAAAATAATAATTATATCTATGTGACTGTATCCCAAGTTACTTTAGTGTTATTATTATTATTATTATGAAGTTCTGTCTCCGTTTTGTTTAAGAAAAATGGTTAAGTATAGCACGTATGGGCCTGTGTTTTATAATTGGGCTTCCCAATCCATTTTTTCTTATCCGCTCATTGGGTTCTGACCCACTATAGATAAGCCCATTTTACTACCTTATTAATTAATTAATTAAATGACAAGGGTATTAATAACAAACAAATAATTCGATGACTACGAAATTACAGATTATAGATTGAGTTATCAACTTATATTAACGAACATGATTCATCATTCATAACTTACCACAAAATTAAAATTAAATTTTGCCTTATTTTATTTCTTATGAATCCCATAATTTTCATGTTTGGTTTGTTTATATCAATGAAAACTATGGGGAATTATTTTTCTTCTTATGAATGTGCTGCTGCTACATCTTACTGGTTGCCTTCTTATTGTCTGCCTCAGCGGCTCTCTTCTGCTACCTCCTCCAGCCTTAAATGATAACCAAAAAAAAAAAAAAATTCTAATTTAGAGACTTAAAATTTGATTAGATAGGTGGTGCATGCTTTCGATCAACTGTGTACTTTATCTTGTTCAACCAACGGTAATGTAAAGACTTTTAGTCAATGACTTATATGTGGAAACTGGAGATATTAGTAGTTATGAAGGATGAGATTGAAATATGAGGCCAGGCTACCTTCGGCAGGTTACTTTTGCAGGGCCGCATGCATATGTTTCCGTAGGTCAATGATCAATGATTTATATTCTTCTTCTGCATGAGATAACAAATTAAAGCCTTCGGTAGGATTCCTAATCATGATATTTGCAGCTTATTTCAGGTTTCTTCTTCAAAGCGCGTGGATTCAGATGACATCTTGGGCTCTACTCTACTAGATGATGTATGATAGGACAGTTAATTTCCACTTGTTTTGAAGGTGACCAGATGGTTAAGCGGGCAAGTCCAAAACTCTTGTTAGTTCCACTACTGAAGACGGCCATTTGCATCTTCCAAAGCAACTAAACCACAAAGTTTTTTTAAAATCATGTACATTCAACTTTATCGAAAAAACCTTGTTAGAGAGATATTTTTTCACCCTTCCTATCTTTCTTCACTTGTTCGGTATTGAGAAATCTTTGGATGAGGTCTGTCTAATCTCTGCTCGAGGGCTCCGGCGTTCGTCCTCTTTTTGAAAGCTACAGTGGCTTGCGGTTTGATGATCGATCCCAATGACGCTTCTGGAAGCATAACTCCAGTATGGAAAACCAAGTTTGTGGCTTTCGTTGATGACTCAAGTTTCCAAGAGATATCGGCTGCACGTTGAAGTATAAGGCAGAAAAAAGAAAAGATATTATTAAAGTAAAATAACTTCGAGGAATGTAAAATACATTTCTTGAGGTTTTAATATACTTCCAAGATATAATACAGCCTTTAACCTACAAGCAAAAAATATTGAAAATGATTAAATAGAAAAGTCCTTTATATAGATAACAAATAAATGTATCTTGTAATAAGATATCTTTTTAAAAAAGTTGTTTCGTTTTACAATAATTTTACATGTGAAAGTTATGCTTTTATAAGATAACTTTACAGTATGCTTTTACAAGATAACTTTACAGTACAAAGGTTATGCCTTTATAATACAACTAATCATGAACAATTATATATTCTGTAAACTTGACTTTTCTAAAAATATAAGAATGATTGTCTACCGATATTTTAAACTATTAACAATGCCCTACTAGTGTAGAATGTTAATAATTTAATATTTAGTCTTTCATACAAATAAATATTATGCATACAAAAAGGTATCTCTCGATTTGAACCATCAATTAGCGAATGTATCTTAGAATTCTAATAGAGTATTAGTGTCTGCAGATTGAACCATAACTTTTAGTATCAGAATTGAAGATACACCACAAATAATATTCATTTATTTTTCTGTTAAAGGCTATTCACTTTCAGCACTATTATGGCCATGTGTTTATCTTATTCATAATAAACATTTACATGAGAAACCTCAATTCTTCTTATTGAAGCAGCACTACTTTTTATGTTTATATAGGTAAAGTTCCTTAATGTCCCCATTGCTTTGGATATTCAAACAATAAACAAGGAACTCTATTCAGAGTATTTATACTCATCTCCTATATGCAATAGATTTCACTAGTCTCTAATCAACTTCTTTTCGAATGAGTTTTAATAATGCATCATAAACATATAACAATAACTTGTTCTTAACCATTGAACTTTAAAATTAGAGGTTACTAATTAGACGTTAAGTTCCCATTATTGTTCTCTAATAATAAGGTTTAAACTCATTCTACTTATAGTACTACAAATCAATTTATAGGAATTTATTTTCTTTCATGATAATATCTAAAAATAGATGTTGAATCTCTAATATAATCGAATCATAGAATAGCATGTCCAAACTCTCTATTTACATATTATTATATGCTTTTAGACATTGTTATCTCTTTCTAATAATTAGAGGAAATAGTTGGCATTAGTTGTTGCCATAACTCTTATATTCATTAAAACAATTTTTTTCAACCATTCTATTTCCATTTTTTTTACAATTTGAATAAAATTATACTTCTAATATAATTGGATAAAGTAAAAAGCCAATTACTTTTTAGTTTTTTAACTTTAAAGATCTTTGTAAGCTTTCCTTTAAATAAGTTGTAATAAATATATTAACTTGTATAATTTAAACAGCTAAAATCATACCAAATTTTATTACACTATGATAGTATTTCTTTATTTCTTAATAGTTAATAAAAAATCAGCAACCATACCATGTGTAAGATATCCATTCTTTTTATCAAAGAATGTTCTTTAATTGTATTTCAATTATCAAGGATATCATGTGTACAAATACTAATTCTTTGCCTTATAATGTTCATAGTGATCACTTTATCTATTTCTTATGGTAGTTACACATTTGTCCACCTTAGATATTTCTTAATTCTATTGTCACAAAATGTGTAAACCATACTTTATATTGCCCTTTTCAATCAAATATTTTATTATAATAAGGCCTCAAATCTTTTGATGAAACATAACAATATCATTGCTATTTTTTTCCATAACTTCCTATTATAGTCAATAGATGATTCTAAACTTATTGTGTATATATCAACAAACCATATATATACAAGGGTGTTCCATATATATATTTTTACAGCATAGTCATTGATAAGGATCAAAAGATAAATCACAAGATAATAGAGAATGATAAAGATCACAAGATAATATCTTTTTATAACTGATAATCTTAGATAAAAATCAAATAATCTTATAAATCAAATTATCTTGTAATTGATAATCTCCTCTAGGAGTTATCTTCTAGGAATACAAATCATAACCCCCTATGAAACTAGTATAAATAGGGGTCATTCCATTGTATTGAACATCGAGAAATAATAAATTCTCTTCTTCAATTGAGAGTCATTTCTCTCTTCCAATTTCTTAGCCAATCATTATTATCAAACCATTACCGAACTTATCAAGCAACTATTACTGTATCAATATATATATACACCCTTCATGGAACTATTAGTCATTTTATTGCTAATGACCAAAACCTTGTCTTCCACCTAAATGGGTCAAATAACATTCATTTTGCTATTTTAATCTTCTCATCGTTGAGTTGTGATATTTTAATGTGTATTTTCATATAGCTCCTAAGTATAGCCACTTAGGATATTTATCAATATGGAAAACATTAATCAAGGGAAGACAAAAACCACTTTTCATTAGTTTCATATATCATGGTTCTCCATATTTTCTTTACAAAATTTTATATCATGAAATCTTATCATGATTTTATAATGTCTCATTTGGAGATCACTTACAAATGCCATATATCATAAGTATAAATCCACTGTATTACATTTGTAAACTAAATATATTTATTACCTTGTTTAAATTATATCACTAGTTAATCATATGTATTACCACATAGACTAAATGAACCAAAGTAAATCAAACCAAAAAAGGTTGAATACAAACAAATTGTGATCTCCAAATCTTTATGGCCATGACTATTATTAAGTAGTAACACTTTTTGTAAAAGATTTAACTTCTATATAAGAGGGGTTCCATTATGAAAGCATAAGCTTTTCCCACTATTTTTCCTTGACTAGAAAACTTGTTTTATTCAATTTTTAGTTAAACTTACAAACCAATAATAAATTTTGTAGAATAGTCTAACATTTTTTCTTTCATAAAACAATATTAGTCCATGTGACACAAATTGGTTAAAAATCATGCATCCATAGTTCCATTTAATCCCATGGACTAGAAAATTTTATTATTTAAAATACATAGCTTATTTGAACTTAGGATTATATTAAGCTAACCACAATGATCCACCTTTTATTTCCATATATATAATAAAACATTAATTGGTTTATCATCTAACAATATTTAATCCATGAAACATCACTTTGTAGCAATTTCATGCATATATGGTCACCAATGCTAGATACAAGGTCTATGTTAAACTATTGTTAAGCAATAAACATTTTTGAAATAACAAATATGCCATTTTCAAATGAATAATCATGTCACCATTAAATTAAAAGCAATGAAGGATCAAGCAATCTTCACATGCTTCAAAATTAATCTAAAAACATAAACATGAAATTTAATTCATACAACATGAGAAAAACAAAAATATACTTACTTCGACAATCTTTTTATTATGTCATGGGTAGAAGTTTCACCCACAACAATAATAGGAATAATTGCTATTCAGAAAATATTATTAGAACATTTCATATTAATCATTCCTAAATTTATATCAAAGATGAAATGACCATTAATGGTTGTAATGTTCACCAATTAAATAATATTTTTTAAAAAAGCTTTCTATGAATTTTTTTAATATCAACAGTAGTTTTTCTTACCTGGGCTTTATCAGAGTGTGAGATATAAAAGGGAAGATTCCATTATTCTCTGTGAGTTATAACCTATAGTACAGAGCAGTTAGTATTTTCTTTCCTTCTATCGTGAAGTAAAAATTTCACTTACATATTAAAGCCTTAAGATTGTTAGAAAATTAGAGAAAAAAGTAAGAAAAGACAATGATATTATTAATGTAAAATGGCTTTGAGGCCTGTAGAACACTTTTCTTAAAGCTTTGATATGCTTTCAAGATATAATAAAGCCTTCAACCTCAAGCAGAATAGTGAAAATGACTAAACAAAAAAGTCCTTTATATAGATAACAAATAGATGTATCTTTTAACGAGATACCCTTTTATGAAAGTTGCGTTGTTTTACAAGAACTTTACATGTGAAAGTTATGCCTTGACAAACAATTACACATTCTATAAACTTGACTTTTTTAAAAAAATAAGAATGATCGTCTACCAACATTTTGAAGTGTTAACAATCCCCCACTAGTTTAGAATGTTGGTAATTTAATGTTTAGTCTTTCATACAAACGAATATTATGCATACAAGAAGGTATCTCTCGATTTGAACCATCAATTAATAGATATATCTTAGAATTCTAATAAAGTTGTTGTGTCCATAGATTGAACCACAACTTCTAGTATTAAAATAAAAGATACATCACACATAATATTCATTTATATTTCTGTCAAAGGCTATTCATTTTTAGCACTATTATGGTAATGTGCTTATCTTGTTGAAGCGGTACCATTTCTTATGTTCATATAGGTAGAGTATCTTAACGTCCCTATTACTTTGGACATTCAAATAATAAACAATGAACTCATAATGAACTTCTTTTGAATGAGTTTTACTAGTGCATTATAGACATATAACAATAACTTATTCTTACCCATTTAACTTTAAAATTAGAGATTACTAATTAAAAGTTGGGTTCCCATTATTGGTGTCTAATAATATGGTTTAAACTCATTATATTTGTAGTAGTACTAATAAATTTATAGGAATTTATTTTATTTCATGATAATATCTCAAAGTAGAGATTAAATCTCTAATATAATTGAATCATTGGCTAACATGTCAAAACTCTCTATGTACATATTACTGTATGCTTTTAGACATTATTACCTCTTTCTAACAATTATAAAAAATAGTTGGCATTGGTTGTGGCCACAACTCTTATATTCATTAAAAAAAAATTTCAACCATTCTATTTCTATAATTTTTCATACAACTTGAATATAATTATACTTCTAATATAATTGGATAAAATAAACAAAAAAGCCAATTACTTTTTAGTCCTTTAGCTTTAAGGATTTTTTTAATGGCTTTCCTTCTAGTAAGTTGTAATAAACTTAATAACTTGTATAATTTAAACAAGCTAAAATTATACCAAATTTGTTATACTATTGTGGTATTTCTTTATTTCTTAATAGCTCATAAGAAATTAGCACCCCACCATTTGTAAGATATCCATTCTTTTTATTAAGAATGTTCTTTAATAGTATTTCAACTATCAAGGATATCCTATGTATAAATACGAATTTTTTGTCTTATAACATTCATAATGAACTTTGTCATGATGGTTTTACATTTGTCTAATTTATTTATTTCTTAATTCCATTATCACCATATCTGTAAACTATACATCATACTATCATTTTCAATCAAGTAATTTATTATAATGAAGCCTCAAATCCCTTGGTGAAACAAGAAACTAGTGTTTATATTTTTCTATAGCTTTTTATCATAGTCAATACATGACTTTAACTTATTGTGTATATGCACTTAAATAACATGACGTTTTTGTTAATAAACCATATATATATATATACAAAGATGTTTAATATCTTATTTTATAATATAGTCATTATTACTAAACCATTAAAAGGTGTATCAAGTGACTATTACTGAAGCTACATACACCATTTTATCATGGACATTATTAGTCATTTTATTGCCAATGATCAAAGCCTTATCTTCCACTCAAATGGGATAGTAACTTTCTTCTTACTATTTTAATTTTTTCATCTTTGAGTCATAATTTTTCAAATATCTCAACTTTTGATAAGCATTTTCATATATCCCTTAAGCATGGCTACTTGGGATCATTATCAATTGGAAAAAATTAACTAAAAGGTTGACAAAAGCCACTATTCTATCAGTTTTATATACCATGCTTCTCCATGAAACCTATCATGATACCATGGTGTAATTCTTTTGAAGATCACTCACAAATACTATATATGGTGGATACAAATGCATTTATTGTCTTGATCAAATTGTATTCACTATATAATTATATACACTATAGCATACATTAATTAAACCAAAATAAGATCCAATAAAGTCAAGTAAACTATAAAGTAATTTGATCTCCAAATTTTGTGGCTAAATAAATAAATATTATGTTACACTTTCTCAATAAAAAATTTTATTTCTAGAACAGTGATTTCATTTTGAAAGCTTTTACTTTCCCACTATTCTATTTTTGGCTAGAAAAAGTAATCATACAAGTAGTATAGTAGTTATTTCATTTCTAGTTAAATCCACTTCTAAATTAATAACATATATTGTAAAATAGTCCAATGACATCACATAGATGACATGTATGCGTTAAAAGATTAATAAATAATTCCAAGTTTTCATGGCTATCGAAAATCACTAAAATTGATTTGCTTTAATCTTAGAACTAAAAATCTCACATACTAGGATGGTGAATTATGTCGGTCACGTATTATAAGTTTGTCCAACCAAGAAAGACATAATAGTTTTAGGCGTCAAATTATTATTCTTCTGATATATCTAAGATATATTTATATTATTAGATATATAAATTATTGCCCATGTCTTTGAAACTTTTTTCTTGAAGATTGCAATAATGAAATTTTAGAAGCCAAACTTATTGCACATACAACAATCATGACATATGCCAATGCCATTTTCTTGTAGTTTAAAAAATGCAAAAAACATTTGCATACCTCTTCTGATTGAAAAGTATTAGTAGATGAACTCCTTTTGGTAGGAGTATAAGGAACTAACTTTATATGCCATTAGTTTCACCATCCACTTATAGTATTTATAATAATAATAACTTTTGCTTATAATGCCATAAGCCAATTACCATATAATAATAATAATAATAATAATAATAATAATAATAATAATAATAATTTGCGTATACATTTTAAAGTAGTACATACTAAAATTATATCATTATATTAACAATGCAATCACTTATTACTTAGTCGATTTTTGATATTGTTTTTTGACATAATTTTTAGTTTTAATCGAAAAACCACTTGATTCTTAACTGAAGGACATGCTTTTAATAAAATTTTTTTATCACAAACCATATTTTTGCAATTAAAGTATGAAGAATGGTGATAAAATTGGTCGTATTCTCATTTACCATCTATGGCCCTCATATAATAGTCATGAGAGATCATGTTTGATCATAATGAAAATCCAAAGTTGTCTTTGGCTTTGGAACTTAGAAAGCATGGAAATGATATATTAAAGCCTTAAGATTGTTAGAAAAATTAGAAAAAAAAGTAAAAAAAGAAAATAATATTATTAAACTAAAATTGCTTTGAGGTGTGAGAAAAATTTTCTTAAGGCTTTAATATGCTTTTGAGATAGAACAAAGACCTCAACCTCCAAGCAGAATAGTGAAAATGACTAAACAAAAAAGTCTTTTATATAGATAACAAATAGATATAACCCTAAACCTTTTTATAAAAGTTATGTTGCTTTACAATAACTTTATATGTAAAAGTAATGCCTTTACAAGACAACTTTACGATGGAAGAGTTGTATTTTTATAACGTAACTAATCATGAACAATTACATATTCTATAAACTTAACTTTTCTAAAAATAGAAGAATGGTCATCCACCAATATTTTGAACTATTAATATAAAGAGCCCATTTTCCTTAGAGAAAGGCTTCAGGGAACCGTAACTCTTGTCTTGAAAGATTTTTCGACCAAATATAGCAACAATTCTACCTCTTCAAGGGTAGGAATTGATGAAATTAGAAGCCACCTATTCTGCAAAAGAAATTCCCACAAAAACTCACTGAGTGTTTGATGTCAACATCAGACATATCAATGGCTGACCAGACAAAAACATTTGCATTTTCATACAAAAAAATTAATAGGTTATTCTTCTCTTTTTGATATAGCGACCCACCGACCATTGTGAACATATACAAATCGAGGGGATGATACAAATCATCTCTGACATCCAGGCTTTCAAACTTCAAAGCATTTAGACTAGTTGATGTAATTATGTTAATGGGCACCTTACTTCTCATTGGCATATTAGCACTGTTGGTAGTACTATCGCTGTTTTTCCTAGTTAATTCTATGGACATGAGATTACATTGTTGGGTAGTTGTTTGATTAACCTTCAAATACCTTACTTCTGTTGGGGTTGAGAAATTTACCATCAGGTAATATAATGCAGTTATCAACTTTGCCTTCTTTATTACTAGTCATCCCAGAATCAAATTATACATAGAGCCTGATTAACGTCCCTAAAGTCTACCATTATTATGATGGTGTATTCCTCATCACCAAGAATGATCAACATAGTTTTTACCAGTATTAGTAGGTTAGTGAAACTGTATACTGGCAATAATGGGTTTAAGTCACCAATATTATATCTCATCTTTTGGAAAGCATCCCACTGAAGAATTTTAACTACACTTGCATTGTCAATTAAGATTCTGTCAACATGAAAGTTTTTGATGATGGAAAATATGCTAATCGTATCATTTCCATTATTGGCAACCAGTTCGTTGTCATTATCACTAAAGGTTACTTTTTAATTATCGTGTTTCACCTTCTTGGGATGTGTATCAACTTTCATAATAAAGCCTAGGTGTGACTTTCTATTTTACTTACTACTTGCCTAACTCTTGTTACATTCGACAATGACATTGATAGTTCCAATGATAGGGTATTTCTTTTCAACCTTATTGTTATGTCGATTTAGTTGATGCAATACATTATGGTTGCCAATGTATTTCTTAATGAATTGTTTATTTTTTCCTTTTTGATTAATGCTTCAATGGCATTTTTCAGGGTAATTCATTCCTCCGTTGCATGACCTATGTCATCATAGAACTTTTAATGCTTGCAAGGATTTCTATGGTTTTTCTCCCATTTAATAGATGTGGTTATTCAGTTAGACCATCTCTCATGATGACATGCAAGATTTTGTCCTGCTAGTGTTAAGAGGGGTATAGGTTTCATATTTATTGCAAGATAGAGCCTAATCGCATTTTTTATTTGCTTGAGTTTAGCTTGCCAATGAATTAGACTTACTGTTCTATCGACTGTTTGTTTTGCTTTTTGGGGAGAACTGTTTGGCCTTTTTTTTGGACGTCCAAAGTGGTCTTCCCTTTATTCTTAGTCAAATCACTCAAATTTACTAATAGATATCTTTATATCTTTAGTGTTGGCATAATTTTGTGCCTTCTCATAGAGCTGTTATAGTTTCATTGGCTAGACGTTGGTAAGGTATTATTTTAAATGCTTATGATAAACCCTTCAGATAAATGCCTCACTGGCCTATTGGTCGTTTAACTCCCAGACTTCTAGCATGTTACAATGCTTTACATATTCATGGAGTGTTTTTTCAGGATTTTGTTTTACGGCTATCAAGCTAGCCATAGTTCTGGCTGCTATGTGATAGTTCCCAAAGTAGGCTAGAAATTGATGGTCCAGCTAGTCAAAATTTATTGTGAAACCTTGCTTTAAAGAGTATTATCAGGTCTGATGGGCCCACTCAGCGTGGTAGGGAAGACTTGTCACTGGACTACATCTAGGACATCTTAGAGATTATGAAATACATGGAAGTGATTTAGGTGATCGGCAAGGTCTGCCATTCTGTCATAGATGTCGGGCAAAAGCTTAATCCTTTTGGAGATGGACATTTAGTGTATGACTAAGGATAATGGGTTCTGCTCGACATCTAGCCATTTCAGTCATCCTTATAAAGCTACTTCAAGTTTTTGATCTCTTATTGAAGGGTTACCACCCTACCACCATGCCTTATCATAGGTATCGAGTAAAAACTTTCTCAAGCCTTAATACTTTTAGGATCTAGCTTTTGTTTGGGTTGATTATGATTTCAGGTATTTTGTTTGTAGTTTCTCATGTTTTTAGTTGTGATTTCCAGTATTTTGGCTTGGGTTCCTAGTGTTTTGGCAAGCAAGTGGTAGGTTTTCGCGGTCAGCTTATGCCTAGAGAAGTTGGTTGATCTACTGCTATTGCTGTTGCATCTACTACTATTACTGTTGCATCTACTACTATTGCTATTATATGATGGCTTACTAGGCCCTATATGGTTCGTCAGCACCTAAAACTAAGCATTGTGGTAATTGATCTGGGGTATAATAGGCATCATGGAATACTGGGAGAATGTCAAGTTCATTACTAATGGGTTTAACACATTTGCTGTAGGAGGTTTACGATTCTAGTAGTTGGTATGTTTGAGACATAGGCAATGGCAGTAATGACAACGTAGGTGGTATAGGTCTTGTGATTATGATTGTTGCGATAAGTCCTAATGTTGTTATGGAACCTAGTGTCATGACATCGGGTAATGTCCGATAGGTGATTTGCTTGCTTTAGAAGTGGCCCGAATGGTCCAGATGCACTCATTTGTTGGGATGTCATGGTAATGGGTTTAGTGTGCTAATTTTCAAAGGTTGAAAGTGGGACCATTGTTTGGCTTCATTTCCCACAGATGATGCCAATGTTGATGCAAGGATTGTCAGAGAGTTAATCAGCATGCATAGCACCAAGATTTGTAAGACAGGAAAGTCAAAAGGGCGTTGAATTGTGTACTCTGGCAATTTAATGTTTAAGTCAGTGAAAGGTCTATGGAAGGAAAAGAAAGCAAAATGAAGCCGTAAGGATGCTTAAGAGATCCCTCTCTTTAGAGCAGGTGTCTTTACCCCTATATAAAACTTGAGAACTGCTACAACTTATTTAGGATTCTATCGAGATAAAGCTTAATGGAGAGGGAACTTATCTAGGATTTTATACGGACAGAGCTTAGTAGAGATTTTACTTACTTGGGATCCCAACATGTTACTATCCGTAGTTAGGGTTGATCACATTGTTGAGTGGTTAACCATATCTCTGTTGGTAGTGATATCCCATGGATACGCGCATAGAGGTATAAAAAGACACAACTACATGAAATTTTACAAACCTACATGGTATAAAGTAATAGTGTTGGTAACTGATTTCACTAGAGTAGCTCTGCCAATAAAATGTTGTAATTGTGATGGATTACAAATAATTTATGGCCATCTAATAAGCACTTTGGATGAAAAGGAGTATAGCCACTATCTTTTATGAAAAGATGCATTTGGATGAAATAATGCATTTGTTTGATGAATGAATGTATTTGTTGGATGAAAGGATGTACTTGTTGGATGGAAACATGTATCTTTTATAGCCAATGCTTGCCATGTTTTTTAAAAGATTTTTCTATTAAGACAAGTCTCTTTGATTGTGTTTCTTTGTGGTCTATAAATACCAATCCCAATTGTCAAAATATTTCATTTCAAAATTACTAGAGTTTACTAGACAGAATAAGAGATTAGGGAGTTCTTTAATATCGCTAATTGTAGAACTTATAAGGTTTCATTGTATCTCGTGAATGTTTTTGCCTACACCCATTAACAAACTTTCTATAGGGGGCAAATAACTCTTTAAAGAAAGCGATTCATCGTGCCTCGATATCTTGATTCCATTTTTATTTTTATCTACCCATCTACATTATTTTCCTAATATTTTTAGAGACTTATTTTAAGATGGCTACTAAAATGAATAACACCTACAAAATAATGAATCAATAGTTTGTGAAATTGAATCGTGTTGATTGGACTAACTTCAACAGATGGAAGGATAAAATGATGTTTATTTTTTACTGCATTGAACATTACATATACCCTAGATCCAAATTTGAAGCCAGTAGATGATTCTACCAACAATGCAAGTCCCAAAGAAAAAATACAAAGTGGCATAACTCAAGAAAAAAAATGAGAGGATGATGAGTCCACTTGTATGGAACACATTTTGAATAACATGTTCGATTGATAATATGATCTCTACATGTCAATCAAGTCTGCCATTGAGATTTAGAAGTCATTGGAAGAGAAATACAACAATGAAAGATAAAGCACTGATAAATTTCTAAAGATGAAATATTTTGAACTAAAAATGGTTGATAGCATACTCATTATGGATCAAATTCATGAACTACAAGTACTCGTTAGAAGGCTTCATGACCAGAAAGTTTTAGGTCCCAAATCATTATAAGTTGGGATAATAATTTCTAAATTGCCTTCAGCTTGGAATGAGTATAAAAAGAAACTCCTGCATTTGTCTAAGGAGTTTACTATTGAAAGGATGCACTTGTTGGACAGAAATATGCGTCTTTTATAGCCAATGGTCGCCATAGTTTGTGAAAGGACTTGTCAATTGAGACATAGCTCTTTAATTGTGTCTTTTGATGGTCTATAAATACCAACCCCAATAATTAAAATATTTCACTCCAAAATCACTAGAGTTTACTAGTGAGTTCTTCAATATTGCTAATTGCAAAACACATAAAACTTCGTTGTATCTTGAATGTGTTATTGCTTAAACTTATTAGCAAACTTTGCATGGAAAAAAATAACTCTCCAAAGAAAACGATCCATCGTACCTCGAAACCTTAATTGTATTTTCATTTTCGTCTACCCATATACATGATTTCCCCAATATATAAGACAACTATTTAACTTTCCAAGAACTAAAGTCTTACTTCACTTTCTATAGTGTATTTTATTGAACCCAAAAGAAAGAATTAGTATCTCAAGATAAACACCGAAGTCCAAACAATGCTGCATACGTGTGATACGACTAATATCCTCCCCCAAATTATCCAAGACACTTGATGGAGTAAAAAATTTAGATTTTTCATAGTCAAATCTTTGGCCCAAGAAAAGGCAAAATTTTGTGAGACTATCGACCATAAACCTTAGATTGCTCAATTGATGCTTCTCTAAATAAGCCCAACTCATCTGAAAAAAAAAAAAAAAGAAAAAAGTAAGAGCTTAGGTTCCCCTCATGAAAGATATATTAGTTTCCGACTTTTTTCAAATACTGCTTGCTTCAATAATGTCTAAAAGTTTCTAGAGATAAAAGATAGAAGGAGAAGGGATCTCCTTGACTGACGTATACCTTGACTTGGCTCCAAGTATATATGGCTCAATTGGTAGCAGTGTTGTGAATGGAATCCCTACGAGAAAGATGCCCTAGGTTTGAGCCCAGGGAGGCACATCCTGCAGAGGTGGTAAATCCTTGGAGGCAGTGAGCCCAAATAATATCAGGATGTGTGGTGTGACACCAAATCCCTCTGTGAGAGTAGGCAATCGTTAGGCTGAACCCTCACACCTCACAAAATATGCCTCCCAGTTTTGAACATGTACATTTCTTTATAGGGATTTCCTTTGCAACACTGGTATCAATGCTATCCAAATCTAATTAATTCAATGTTCGTCATGATGTTCATTTAGTAGAACTAACACAATACATAAAAAGACAAATCAGAGATGAAGGTAATCCCAAATCCATCAAAGCCCACCCAGGGAACTCCCAATTGATATGATCACAAGCGTTCTCTAAATCCACTTTCATCAATTCATGATATTACCGGACTTGCTTTTTAATCCAAAAAATACGCACGGCCTCTTGTACAACAGGACCCAGGAATAAAGCTACTCCACTAGAGTGCGTGGTTAATGCTTTTCCCTCAATCCCGACAATCCATGCATCTTCTATCCTATTATACATTCAATTTCCACTTATCACTAGCTTTCAAATTTCAACAGCTTGAGCTAGCCTGGCTAGCTAGCTAGCTGCCACTCTTTCGCTTTTCTTCTCTACTTATCACTCTTTATATTTCTCTTACAGCGCAACTCTGCTGACTATGATTAAACAAAATCAATTTCAATTGAATCCTCTATACTACTGCCTGCATTTTATTTAATTTGTTTATTACATGCAGTGCTACTCCTATCAGCTATTGCTAAGCATTCGGCGCCACAATGATGGCTTCACACATCCACTATTTACTTCCTTCTCATACCATTCCTTTACTCAACTACTTAATTAAACAAAATGCGTTGCTTAAACATTAATTTGTATTTGCCTTTTCTTTTTCAAGGTTAGCACATTAGAGAAAATTACGCAAAATATATTAACATGAAAATTTGCCAATAGAAGGATTGAATTACATAACCTTATTTTGTTCCTTTTTATAATCTTACACAGCCTACAACAAGTCTCACATATATATTTTTTTTAATTTTAGAGTAAAGCAGTATTATATTAATCTTTTTTTTTACTTCCTCAGTGACTAAACAAAAATATTAGTTTTTTTTTTTGCTAGATCAAAAGATTTTATTTACGAGAGAGGATAATCAAACTACTACAATACCTTACGTTGCATAGATATGGGTATGGTACCAAAACTCAATATAGATACAGGTACGGGATACAATAATTTTTAAAATTTTAATGTATGAGTATGTTAATACTATAAAAAATATTTTTTATATTTATATAATTGAAATTTCACATGATAAAACATGACAAAGAAACATAAAAGATAAAATACTAATCTCAACATCACATAGACAGAGATTAAATTCTTTGACATGATTCTTGTTGTTGAACACATTTGGGGATTAGGGCTTTAGAGAAGTGAGGAGGGACAATGGCTCAACAGTTATGTTCTTTTCCACGCAAAATAGGTCTAGTTTAAAACGCAAAATTTGAAAAAACCAAGCCAATAATGAAAAAAGAAAGGCTGATAATGAAAGGAAAGATGGCTTAGGGCATAAAAATGCTAAATTTCAATGTTAAATTTAGTCAAGTCATAACATTATTGGATAAAAATTTAATGTGTATCTAGATATATCTAGTACGTATCTCAATATACTCAAATGTGTACCGATACCCAATACGTAGTTGGCCCCAGAATCAATAAATCAGCTTGACAGTTGATCATAACACCACGCGATGAAATTGTCGCTCCTGCCACCCCTGTCCTGGCCAAAAAATCAGCCATTCCTTTAGCTACTCTAAATAACCACAATAATCTCACACTCCTACATTTCCTAACTATAATATCCCAAATATTAAAGTTCTCCTTAAAATCCAAGATCTGGCCAATCTAAGGTCTAACAAAAATGTTAGATATCACCCACTTCTTTTCCCTTTTTTTTCTTTGCGAAAGAAATAATAAAAATAAAACTATATTTTTTTCGCATTGGTAGAATGTCAAATTTTTTATTTTAATAATTAAGGTTTAATTTCTGATAATTAATTTAAAATAAAATACTTTATCCACTCTTAATGATCTTGGTCTACAAAGTGACTGTGCAGAAATGAAATACCGTAATCATGTGCAACACACATTCATATGCATGCATTCATTTAGGCTCTATATTGGGAGGTTTAAGACACTAATCAAAAGAGAATTACCATTAGCAAGTAACCATTAATAATTAACTATATTTTTTTAAATAATTAAAAATAAATAAATTTAGATCTTTTGAATCAATAACCATTTTCTTCAGTTTTAAACTTTTAAAAAATTTCAATTCCTCACCGTATCTATTGCGATGCTTGTATAGTATATCTTCTAAAAAAGTTTTGAAATTTCGTTTATATTGAAAAAGATAAGAAGATATGGATAGAAGACAATATTTAACAACTAAGTAATTAATTTTTAAATGATTGATATTTTACTTATAAATATACAAAAAAATATTTTTTCTAAATTTAAAATCACATATCAGTCTTATCATTTTTTATCTTCAAATGTTTTTGTTATTAGTTTCATTTTAAATTCAAAAAACAAATATAGCTTTTATCCTATAAATAACATGAGCTACATCATTCTTCCTATACTTAACTTTCTTTTAAGATGTATATTGCTTTTGTGATTTATTTATTTAAATGATTTTAATTTTGACATTATTTTTGTTTAATTTATTTTGTTTGTCAAATATTCACACACAATTCAAGTTTTTTTTTTTTTTCTACATTTTAATCAAGATGATAATATCTTAAAAAATATGTCAATATTTTTATTCTTTAATTGATCATTGAATATTTTATTTTTATGTAATCTAAAAAAATAATGTCAGATATGTTCTTTTTGGGACTTATCTAATATCTTCTATGTTTCAATTTTTTTTTTTAAATTTTGATCATGATTTTAATATTATATTTTATAAATAAGTAAACTTATTCACGTATAACATGAGTTATTTAATTTGTAACTATATATTAACACACTATGCCTCGATGTTCCCAAATATTAAATAATATGTAATAACTTTTTTCAATCAATTATTTTATTTTTAAAGTTTTTAATATTCAAAAAAATTATTTTAATGTTTTAATATATACATATATATGATTTTATCCTAATTTGAAGCATACTAAAATGATTCAACACATTCTTATCAAATATATATTAAAATTTATATTAAATCTTAATATGAATGTATAAATTTAAATAAATAAAATTAATCTATGTATCATACGGATAGTAACTAGTAATAAAAATAAAACTATATTTTTTCGAATTGGCAGCGTGCCAAATTTTTAATTTTAATAATTGAGGTTTAATTCCTGATAATTAATTTAAAATAAAAACACTTTATCCACTCTCAATGATCTTGGTCTATAAAGTGATTTTGTAGAAATGAAATACCGTAATCATGTGCAACACACATTCATATGCATGCATTCATTTAGGCTCTGTATTGGGAGGGATGGTAAAGCAAGTGAAGACTGCTCAAGTGGAGTGAAAAAAAGATCAAATTGGGGTGCAGTGGGGAGCACTCTCATTGCATGAAACGAATTCTGATCCTATTGATTGGGTTATATACGTGAGACTTATTACATAATCATGACAAGCGCAGTTACAAAATTCAAATTAAAATCAAATGATATATATTATTAATAAATTTAATCAATCAACTTTATCAAAATTTAACCAATCAACTTTATCAAAATCTAAATAAATAGATAATTTATCAATATTATTTAAATAAAATATATCCAAATGAGATTAACCAATCAACTTTATCAAAATTTAAATAAATTAATAATTAATCAAAATTATTTAAATAAAATTTATCCAAATAAGATTAATAATCAACTTTATCAAAATAATTATTTAAATAAAATTTATCCAAATAAATTTAACCAATCAACTTTATCAAAATTTAAATAAATAAATAATTTACCAAAATTATTTAAATAAAATTTATCCAAATAAGATTAATTAATCAACTTTATCAAAATAATTATTTAAATAAAATGTAACCAAATAAATTTAACTAATCAATTTTATCAAAATTTAAATAAAATTTATCCAAATTAATCATATATTATTATAACTTTTTTGATACAATAGTCAAATCGTTCATATCACAAAATAAATATATTTTGAGTCATTTTATATCAAAATACATCTAAACCAACAAAGGATTAGAGATAACCAATATAATTTCTTTTTTATCAAAAAATTCAAATTTCTAAAACAATGTACATGTGTTTGAGTTTATCTAAAATTTGAACTTTGAATATCCTAATTCTACTGATCCATTTCTCTCATAAATATACAAACTACATAGGAATATTTTATGTGTCTATTAAATATCTAAGGTTGATTCTATCTTCTTCATCTTCATCTTCTTTTATTTTCCCCTTATAGTTACCACTTTCTTTGCAAGATTTGAGTATTAATTGATGTTACAGCTTGAGCTATTCAGTAATCTTTTTTAAAGGATCTTTTGATTTTGCCTTTTGAATCAAAATTTTACATTCTTTTTGATATATCTTCAAATCATTAGCTTAGGAAAGAAAGTTAGTTCTTTATTTTGAATAGAATAGGTTTTAAGTATTCATTAATATTTACATTCATTTTTTGATAAAGTAAGCTTTCAACGTATGTTATTTATATCACAAAAAAAGAAGTAATTAGAATTTTATTTGTTTGTGTTTTGTGTAGGTGTGTTACATTATACCTTTGATCATACATAAATTTTTTTGTTTTTTGTAGGGAAATAGAGTAAAAAGTCTTCAAGCATTTCAAATATATTTTAAATCTAAATATGGATATATAAATTTAAATAAATAAAATTGATCACGGGTAGCAAAATAGTTTATTAATAAAATTAGACTAATCCAATTGAAATATTTAAAATTAATCTATTTATTTATTATGAATTAAGATTTTTATGATTGTGATCAAGTCTAGTCAAATTTCCATATTAGCTTCCAGTAAAATCGAATTCATTGGATCAAAACTTGGACAATTGTAGAGATGAAATCCTTGGAAATAAATAGGCAAAAAATTCAATGTTAGCAGATGTGTGTGGCAAGCAAATGCATATGCCAGTGTATGTATCTGTCAATTGATTGGATACCAAATATCGAAAAAGCAATACAAGAAAACTGTGTTTACGTAATTTCGTTTCTTTAAAGGAAAAGAGAGAGAGAGAGAGAGAGAGAGAGAGAGAGAGAGGGGGGGGGGGAGATAATATAGCATTGCTATTTGCTAATTGCTTCTGCTAATATCAGAAGCAGGTACTTTGTAGTTCCTGTCCCGTGTCATTGCTTGTGGAGGCAAGGCTTTATATTTGCATTGATAAATCAATTAATAATGTTGTACTATTTATAACATTAGATATATATTGATGATATGATATGTGTTGTGCTGTACTGGGGTGAGACTGAGACTAAGTAGGTGCATAACAGTGATAGCACATAGTATATTGCTTTTCGACTGTAAATTGCACATTTTCCCCCCTGTAATCAGTAACCCCGGCCTCCTCTGCATCATTGAGAGAGAGTGAGTGCCCTTGCGGAGACCACTCTAGCTAGCTATTGTTATTTGCCAACATCATCATCACCCCATTGAATTTGATTCTAAAAGGAACTTTTCAAAGGCATCAACCTCCGCAAAAATCTTGCCATTGGGTCCTTGAATAGGTGGAACTCAAACTCAAATTAATGTGAGCATTTGTCAATTTATTGTTAGATATGGTCGACAGGCACTCTGAGAGGCAATTAATCAGCTATCCAGCCGCTTAATTCAGCATCCACTTGCTTTGCTATAATTTTCTGACATATGTATACCCATGATTGATTAACCTCATCCTCACATTTTAGCCATTTAATTCACGACCGGACCCACGGTATAGAGTGGAATTGTAGGACATGGAGCTATATAGCTAGCGAGGGTGGGAAGTAGGACAACCGGCCGTGGGAAAACAGACAAGGACTGACTGACTAAAACATCACCACATTGTCTACACATGTACAATTATTATATATAACATGGAATCGAAATACATTTTGCTTTCCCATCTCAAATCTCAATTGTCTTAGACTTTGAAAAATGGAGAAGAGAAAAGAAACCAGTGCAACGGCAAAACCCCACAAACATAACAAGAATTTTAGCTACTGAGAGTGATTG
The DNA here is from genome assembly GCA_038381775.1 of Adansonia rubrostipa. Classification (NCBI taxonomy): domain Eukaryota; kingdom Viridiplantae; phylum Streptophyta; class Magnoliopsida; order Malvales; family Malvaceae; genus Adansonia; species Adansonia rubrostipa. The sequence goes on along the minus strand of JBBYHM010000011.1, from coordinate 941,030 downwards.
TTTCTTCTGCAATTAGTTTATGCTTTGTGGAATGAAAAATATCAAATGCTTTTGAAAAGAACCTCACTCTTCAACAAAAGAAAAGAAAACAGAAGATAATGGTGCAATCAAGCAACACAGAGTAAAAAATTCTCAACTTTACATTGGATTGCACATGTGAAAACATATATATACACACAAATACACGTGTAGAGAGAGCGCAACAATGCAAAACATGATTGGTGAATGTTAGCAGGTTGAGAGTTGAGGTTAACAGGGTATGAATATGTAGAGCTCAGTACCAACATTTAGGACATGCAGTTGCAGGATTATGACCTTTTATTGTTTGGTTTTCGCAGACCCAAATATACGTAAAAGGAAATATAACCAGTTCAGTCGTCTAATTTATTCCAATAACTGGCAGCCACCGCTCCACTAGAGCCTAGAGGGAACACTTATGGGACCACAAGCCTTTGATACTCGTTATAATGCTGATGTTGATTTCGGACACTTATTTACATATATTGTATATAATGCTGATGTTGATTTCGGAGTTCAAGCAGATCCAACTTGATTTCTTTCAGATGCTCATTATTTGAGATAGAGGGAGTGTGTAACTAAGTTACACATTAAAGGCTCAACCTCTGCGCATATTCTCAATTCTCAACCCCGTGGTAAAGCTTCAAAGTCGAACATCATTTACTCCGACACTGCCAATTTATTTATATTTCATCCCACTCAGGAATACTGCTTTCCCTTTTCTGCTACAATCTCACTTCGCCTGATTCTCAAGTCGGTCAGAAAAGCCAACTTACTTCAAAATTAGAGAGAGAAAATCAGGTAGGGCACGTAGCCTTAAGCCAATCGCCCTTCCCTCTAAGACGTGAATCAGAATACAAGAAAAAGAAAGGATGCCAATGCTTGAGAATCCGCAGTGAGGGAATGCGCTGTTAGCAAGATCCGCTGCTCTCTTTCCTCTTGATGCTATGAGATCATTAATCATATTGCCTTTAGAGATTGGCCTTAAGTTGGGCAACCTCCAGTCAATTGGTGCTATTTGCCAAACAGGAGAGAAGAATCAACAACTACCGTAAACTTCAATGATCTCAAGTCGGTCAGAAAACCAACTTACTTCAACATTAGAGAGATAAAATTATGACTTACGATTCTATTGGCTATGAGATCATTAATCATATTGCCTTCAGAGATTGGCCTTAAGTTGGGCAGCCTCCAGTCAATTGGTGCTATTGGCCAAGCAGAAGAGAAGAATGAATAACTGCCGCCATGCTTGAAATGGAGAGTGAAAAACCTCCCCTCCACAAAATGTATTAACAGAAGCCTTATTTTGGTAATTTTTATTGGTCCCGTATGAATTCAGTTATATTGCCTGCCTAAAATGCCCATAACAGCTTATTACTCATCCAAGCCAAGAAGTGACTTCATCGGACTTGCTTATCAGACATACATTACAATTTTCTGCCCCATACTAAATCAACGTCATGTTAATTGTCATCTAACTAAAGCTTCGCAATGGCATATGGTGGCAAATTGAACTTGGATCTGCTGGGAAGCTTAAGATCTTCCCAATCTTCGTTGTTCACCTTGGAGAAATAGCAGTCAACTGCACTATCAGCAATAAGCTCCAATTTTGAGGGCTCCCACTGGCAAAACAAAAGGGGAGGTGATTCAGTCAGTCTACTTCAGAAACTTCATAAAATGGAAACAAGTGATTGAATGAAGATTCGGGAAAGAGAATATCAGCCTTTGGGTTCTTATCCTTATCCAGTAGTATAGCCCTGCAACCCTGCATTAAGAAGGATTTTAATCAGTTGAAAAAACAGTGAGAATGAAAGCAAGTTAGAATACATAAATTTGAGTCAGCCAAAACCTCAAAGAAGTCTTTGCTGACTTCTCCTTGCATGACATGGCAAACCATTCTAAATTCACGAACAAGGCAAGGACCCACACCTTGTAGCCTTCCTTCTCTAATCTGATAGTGTAAGAGCAGAGTCAGCTTAAGCTCAAACAATTTATCAAGCTTCAAACAAACTCCTAATCAGATAATCCGGAATCCTTTATTCACTAATACAAGGAAATCATTTTTTTTTTTTTGGTAAAAAAACAACTAAAAAAAGGTCTTATTTTCTTTCTTGTTTTAGTTATGCCACTATCAGTGTAAGTGAAAAATATTTATATGCCGACATCAAGTGCCATATATTTTTTTATGGTTATAATCGTCAATGGAGAATTTCAAAATCAACTAGACTCCAAGGATATGATAAATAGTGCATACTGTATATCGTGAGTTGTTGTATGGGGAAATTTACTTAAGAAGTATGTAAAGATAACATTGGCATATCTCAATCAATATGAATATGCCTACTTACAGATCTAAGAGAAATTTTAAGACTTGTTGGTGAAGCCTCTTTCAGAGTTTGAATTGTAGCGGAGATCCAACCATCCATTTTGTCAACAACCTCCCGCTCCTGTTTAAGCATTTTGACAGATTTTTGTCTTAGGTGGCATATACTGATGGTATAACATGTTGCAGGGAACTTTGAAACCACATGCAAGAAACATTAAAAGAGAGCAAAAGATTACTGTTTCCCGTACCAAACAAAATCAAATTATTAACTTACAAGAGCAGCTAAAATTTCTTCAACTGTTTTTTGAGAGAAGCATCTATCGATGACATCTAATCTGCAGCCATATAACCAATGATAATAAGGATTGAGGAAAGTAATTGTCAGTCTGAAGTTAGCAAGTTTGGATTTCAAAAAATACAAATCCTAAATATGATGTAATGAGTCATGATAAAACTAAAACTGAATCAATAAATTTCTTATTTCTGTGATTTTACAAGCTGTTTGTAGGTCTATTTATACAGTAGGTTTGAACCTTCACATATAGT
>JBBYHM010000011.1:894646-938040 GCA_038381775.1 Adansonia rubrostipa | reverse complement strand
TCTCATGCATTAGTCTTATCAATTTATTTCATATCGGAAGAAATCTGATTGCATGCATAAGTCTCATCAATTTATTTTATATCAGAAGAAATCTGATTCCCATACAGTAGTCTAATCAATTTATTTCATATAAAAAAATCTGATCATTTTGCATTAGTCTTATCAACTTATTTTATTTAAAAAATTTTAATTTTCATACATTAATCACATACTTTCGAATATCAATAAAAACTAAAAATTAGTCACGTACTTTAGAATATAAATAAGACTTGAAATATAAACTGTGAGGCGTAATACGAAATCACCGTATCACATGACGATTTCTGAAAACAAAAAAAAACAAAAATTGAAAAAAAAAAAGGAAATGCATGGTGGGAAATCGCCATATCACATGGCGATTTCCCAATTGTTCTTTATCTCCGGTTGCCGGAATTGCAATTGAAATTGCAATTGCTTGAATTTAATTGAGAAATTGTCACTTGATTTGGCGATTTCTCAACTAAATTAGAAAATCATCATTTCAAATGGCGATTTCTTAATTCAATTGAAAAATTGACCTATTTTGATAAATAATCTGATTTTGACCTATTTTCGTAAATAAAAAAATTATATATTACTTACATAAAAGAGCAGTTGAAAAGTTAGAGTTTGATTCAATTATTTTTAAATATATAAATAATAATTTTAATATAAAATAAATAGTGAATATAATAAAATAATAAATATAAAATATATATTTAATTTAATGATATAATATTTAATATAAAAATATATTAAATTAATAAAAATTAACTTCTTTAATACTAGGCAAATATAAGCATGAATACTTTTAAAAACTAAGGAGTTGAAACGATGTAGCACTGGCATTTTCCTTTAGACTAGGGGGTAGAGGGGGTTAGGGCTTTACATCATTTTACTTTTGGGATGTTAACTTTGGGTTGATTTTTAAAGTGATTCAATGTAACCCTAAGAAACTTGGGTACAAGTTGGGCTGGATTAAATTATAGTTTTAATTTTTTTAATTTTATATTTAAATTTAAATTATTATTTATTATATTTAAAAAATATTTTTATTAATATTTATATATTTAAAAATTAAATTAAAATATAAATATATAGGTTTAATTTAAAATTATTATTTTAAATTAAATCGAATTAAATTAAAACATAAATATTAAAACTCAAATCCGACCAAAGCAGGCCTGCCGGCCTTTGCCTAAGTCTAAACCCGGGTACTTCTATCTTTTAACGTTGGTCAGGAATATTAAGTTTTTTTATTTATTCCTGAAAGTTATGTACAAAATGATTTATTGAGGGGGGGAAAAAATTAAAAAGCAAGTGCTTAAAAGTGTCTGAGGTAGGCCAGTAGTAATTTTTTGATACAGAGGAAGGTTTTGTTCAGAATTTTACAAATAATTGTAGATTTTGGTGCAACCAAGTCATACATGTCATCACTTCTTTTTGGCTTCAGAAAATTGAAAAAGAAAAAAAAGAAGTGAAGGCAACGTGAATTTTAAGGTAAGAAACATGCCAGTTTGTGTCATCCAAGAGAATTCTATTTGCTGGTTTTATCTTTAGACAAATATGTATTTTAGTTTTGGAAAAAACTTCTTATGTTTACTTAACTTAAGAGGAATTTAACTGTTGTTGGCCGTTTTTATTTAAATATAATCTTGTTCTTAGTTTCTATTCTTGTAAATAACAGTACTGTTATTTATTATGGTTCATTGATGGATGGTTTGTATAAATCAAATCCTAATTAAGGTCCATATTATGCATAACATAGAGGTTTTCAGTGAGCAATTGCATCAATCTAAAAGATAGAATATCATCTCTAATGGATATATTTTGGTGGCATTTGCCTCTGGTTCATATAAACCCGAATAAGACAGGTTTGATGATTAAAGCCCATTAGATTTTGAGTCGTGACCAAATTGTGGATCCTGTTTATAAGGGAAAATAACAAAGAGCACCTTTTCAATCGAAGGGGAATTTCAAATTTGGTATTGTACCTTTGGAATTAGTACGTACAATTGTAAGTGAACCAATAAATGTGCAGGACCGAGGTGGGTTTAAGTATTTCACCATATTCACCTATGATTACTCAAGGTATGATTATGTTTATATAATGCTTTTTAAGTTTGAGACTCTTGAGGAATTTAAAGAAATTAAGAATGAGTTAGAAAGACAGTTAGATTTAAACGCAAATATATATATATATATATATATATTGAACAAATCTAAGTGATGAATATCACTATGAAGAATTCATGGATTATTTGATTGGAATGATATTTTCTTCAGTTGACAGTTCTACGTACACCCTAATGAAATGGTATTGCTAATTGAAGAAAGATTTGACTCTTTTAGATATTGTGAGACCTATGCTTAACAAACCCACTTTGCTTATCTCGTCTTGAGGATATGCATGCCCTAGGAGCAAACAATGTACCTTTTGAAACTTAGTTCCATCTAAATCGGTGTCTAAAAATCCCAAAGAATTATGGATGAGTCGTCCTAAACCGGATGGCAACATATCCATATTTAGGGTACCAAGCACATGGGCTCAAACCTAAAGCAGATAAAGACTCACGTTCAGAAGTTAATTTGCATGTTTTTGGGTTGTATCTAAAAGGCACAATGGGAGGTTTATCTTTATAGTCACGAGAATAGAAACGGTGTTGAGTTACACATTCTACTTTCATGGAATAATAAGACTGCATGGATGACTTCAAAATCAAAGACCAAAGCAGTTCTATATAAGAATTATCTAGTGATCAGATTAATGTTAACTTTCTATACGATGTCCTCGAACTAGAAGAAGAACACCAATCAGAATATCAGAGTACTTTCGCTGAGAAGCAACAACCTATACAGCATCGTCGCAGTGAGGCTAGCTAGCTAAGGTTGCCAGCCAGGTACATGTTGGTGGAGAATTCTTTACAGCTATCTCAAAACAACAAGTATAAGATATTGCCAGGTACAAAAAAAAAAAAAGTACAGAATGAGGATGCTTAGAATTGGCTAAAGGCCATGGACTAAGGGATGGAATCTATATGTTCAAAGTCACTCTCGAAACTTATAGAAGCACCAAAAAGGGGCAAATCTATTGGGTGTAAATGGATCTATAAGAGGAAGTGAGCATTAAATGGGAAGGTAGAAACCTTCAAAGCTTGACTTATATCAACAGAGTATACTAATTAAAAAGGAAGGAAATCGACTATGAGGATATTTCTTTTCTATTATTGCAATACTTGATTACAAAGTTTGGCACATGGATGTGTTGTCAAAAGAACACTACATGTAACGATCAGGGGGATTCATTGCTACAGAAGATTAGGCATCGTGTGCAAGTTGCAGAGATCCATTCATGGATTAAAGCAACCTTCAGGTCATGAAACATCAAGTCTTATCAAGAAAAAGCATTGGCATGCTAGATAGAGATGTTTGAGATGTTTTCTTTCAGAGTTAGTGGCTGATTGTTAGGAATATATGCTGAACAAAGCTTATATCTATATTTGCACATTTTTTTTATAGTAGTAACATATTATTGAGGTATTTTATCGTTATTTGTGTGTACAAGAAATTTGAATAAATATTCATTTAATAAAAAAAATGTATTTATGTGATATTTACATATGATTATAAAAAAGATAAATAAAAGTTCTTTTTCATTAAATAAATGAGGTTGAAAGTCGTTAAAAAAAAAGTTGGACTCTTTAGGTTATCAGTATTTGATCAATGAACTCTCTGGCAAGAGTGTGTCAACAATTATTATAAAATCAGTAATACGTCAAGGTATAATAAGATGTAATTAAATTGATTTGGTAGTTGAGATGTCAATTTATAATTACAATTTAATGATACATAAGGATTGCTAAGCATAGACAATCAATGTGGCAAGAGCACAATGATTAAACACTTATGATCATCCAGTTAAAAATAAATATGTAGTTTTTAAGGTTATTTTTGATACTTCAATGGAATGAGTTGCGAAATTAAGAATTTTGCATAATTAATTTAGGACTCAATTATTGGAACCCAAAATTACATATGCCCTAAGATCCTGCAGTTTAACACCATTACACTTGATTTCACGTGCTTAAATCCTAATGAGTTGACAGATCAGATAGTCTGTAAATGCATTTAGAGCAAGTGACAGATTGCTCGCAATATATGAAAGACAAGTATACTCCCTCGTTTAAAAGGGAATAGATAAATCATAAAGATTTTGATTTTGAAATTAAAATTAAATTGATTTTAGTCTATGCTTTGATTCTTTTGATATTATAGATATTAGATCTAGAACTGCGGTTCCTTTGATAGATCAGATCTAGACTTTCTTTTTTGGTTTAAAATAGGTTTTCTTTTGGAAATTTTTTTTTTTAATTAAAAAGAGACTTCTTAGACGAATCCAATGCTGAAAGAAGATCAAGTGAACGACCCTGCCTTGAAATAGTGAAAGACAAAATCAATAAATTCATCATTGTTTTATGTTCTCAAATGATTTGACATGGAAGGACAATATGTTTACGCAGGATGGAAATCCTACTGTATCTACATGAACAACCCCACCAACATAGAGATGAGGATCCTTGACAGCTGACATCACATGACATGCAAAAGAATACACCAGAAAAAGAAAAAAAATAATAAGAGAAATGCAGAGGAAATTTTGGCTCCAACAAAGCTTACTTAGCCTGCTAGGATTGGAGAGGGCAAACGTCGATAACCTCGATTTTTTATAATCATCCTAGTTTTAGCAATGCTTCATCTCACTTGGTTTACTCCCCCTAAATGCTGAAAGGGAGAAGAATGACCTTGTCCCTGGAAAAAAAAAAAAAGGACAAAAAATTGGAATTCACTACCACAAACATACTATCACAGTGAAAAGAAAATAAACTATTATTCCAGGAAAAATAAGGGAAAAGAACTTAGGAAACTGCAAGAGAGTAAAGAAGATGGAAATTGACCTTTAGTAGTGGAGCCTGCAGCTGAGACGCTGCCATTGTGCAATTTGTGGCAATCAAACATTCCGATGCCTGATTGAGCTGCATACACAAAACGCACATTACTTTCACAATGAGACTCCATGAAGAGTCCGGGAATCATAATATTTACAAATATTTTGGTAGTTCCCAGAAAGTTGAGCAGGACAACAGACAAGCTATAAAACAATGAGCCACAAGCACAAAAGCAGTTTACTTCTATCTATACGAGAAACATTGAAAACAGTTTGACAGAAAATAAGCATGTAATGATTATAAAGAGAAAATATACCAGATGGAAGCTCATTAGAATCCAAATGATTTTCATAGCCATCAGATAACAATGTCTTTTCTTGCACATGGTTCTTTGCATTAAGGGCAGCCTTTCGCAGTAGGCTATCAGCATTTCCCTTATTAATCAACTTTGATTCTTCTGCGTCATCCTCTCCTTCAGAAATAACTGAAGGGCTAGACCAACCAGTTATATTTGCATCCCCCTTACTCTTCCGAGCCAACTTCAACAGCCTCTTCAATCCCTTAGGTGCATCTTTTTGGTAGACCATTCCAGGCAGATTTTCGGCATTTCCCCATTCAGTAGCATAACCTTTGCTACTTTCTTCTTGCAGCATCTGTGACAGAGAGTGACGGACACGTGGACTTGCTGATACAACAGGTGCAATGCTGGCTGAAGATGTAATTCCAGCTGTTTTCTCATCATATAGGTTAGGCAGGTCCCGATGCTCTTCTATTTCCACCCAAGCACTTGGTGAGATGGTTGATTCTTCCTCACATTGGGAAGACACAGCAATATTTTTTAAGCCAGCATCAAAGTCAGGAGCAAGTTTATTAACATTCTCGATCACGTCACATTTCTGACAATCATTCAGCTGCATTTCTGACTGAAGAGCATCCTCACAATGATCCAGTGATGACACATCCTGATCCTGATGCTCACTCACCAAGACAGAAGTATTAACAATCACATCACTCCCTTCAGGATCAATAGAATTTTCAGTGTCTTTCAATGAGTCCTCCAACTGAGGAGGATTTTTAGTCTTTTTAACAAGACCAACACTAGAGGTAAATCCTGAACCTTTACGGAGAGATGGCTTTGATTCCAGCGGAACTACACTACTTTTCTTCGTCACCTTGTTATACAAACTAGGTTTTGCGAGCCTACTGGAAGATTCCCCAGGTGCTGCTGCAACTTTTGTCTTTGTTGTTTTGCTGCTTTTGATCGACTTTTGTTGCTGCTTCTCATTCGCACCCACTAAACCTCGTTTATCAGTCTGGGTTGCCTTCATATTTCTTCGTTGTGGTAGGGAACTTTCCACTTTAGCACTCAGTTGAGGTACTGGTTGGGCTGACTGAGGCTTCCGACGTGTTGGCGTAGTGCCACCAGAAGAGATTCCTCCAGAAGTTTTAGCCAGTGATGTCCCTGTTGTTCTTGGTGATGGTGTTGAAGGCCATGACTTACGAGTAGCAGGCAAGGGGGATGTTCTAGATGAAACCTTCTTTGCAGTTGAAGGTTTTGTGGTTTCCTTCCTTGTATTAGCAGGGTGTGACGGATTTTTAAGTAACTTTTGGGAATTCTTAACAGATATTTGGGTCTTTGTCAGAGGGTCCTTTTTACAATTATTCACATTTGTGGAAGCCATTCCTGCTTTCCTCTCATCAAGAATTTTCAGCATTGCTTTAATTTTTGCTTCTTTTTCTGCATGGTTTCCAGCATTTTCTCCTCTAAGTTTTTGATCCCTCTTCTCCTTGTACTGGTGATAAAATCCACCTCTCTGCTCTGGAGGCAGATTTTGTCTGACTTTTCTTTGAGGCTTCAAACAGCTAACAGGCTGATTTTCCATCATTTTTTTGCACATTTGGTTCAACTCCACTTCGTTCTGTCGACTCCATTCAGCTGAGCCTTTTGACCGTTCATTAGCTTCCTCATCGTGGATTATATCAGTGACCTCTTGAATATCTATTGGACTACATGAGCCCTCTTCCAGCCTTTCTAACCTCACCTCAACAGTTTCATTCATGTTTTCTGATCCAGTCCTAGTATCAGATTCCAAATTAACTTCTGCTGACCTCCTTATGATATCACTATCAATGACATTATCAGGAGGCTCTGGAACAGGATCTTCAGAAGCATTCTTTGACTGGCATTGGGCGGCAGATTCACCCATACTTTCACTCCATCTTCTCAATGCAGACTTACTTGGACCCAGAGAGATATTTGCTAATGAGTTCCTTTTTGGAACATCAATAATCTGATCCCTTCGTTTACTTTCAAAAAGATTTATTGCATCTTGAACACTCATACGCTGAACATTATTCTCAGGTTTCTTAACATATCCGGATCCTTCCTCTTCACTATCATCTGAAGCTACATCTCTCTGAAACAATGTCTTTTCTCTAGGAGGAAAGTAACCAAGGCTCTTTACGGTCAGAGCAGGGCCTCTACGCAAGCCAGTCTTCCCTATTTGAACCCTTTGCATAGGAGATGCTGAACGTCTAGGAGATGCAGATCTTATAAGAGTTCGACTTCTTTCTGCAGATATTTGGTTCTCGTCACCTGAGTCAGAAGATCCCTCACTTTCTGTTGAGCTCTGACGTTCAACCTGGGCAACCTTTGCTGGTGAAACACCATATTTAACTGGTGTTTCTGAACTTACTGGCTTTGAAATTTGATTATTTCCATCAGTCCTGTTTATGCTGCCATTAACTGAAGCACAAGCGGATGAAGACTTTTCATTATTTGGGGGATTAGCAATTTGGCACTTTTGGCTTTGCTCTAGAAACATGCACAAAAAATTCCTGCAGTGGATATTAACAAGATTATTTTTTGCTTTATACTTCATTTCAGAAAATGTTGCACAAATTTTGGGATATAAAAGAAGATTGCAAGTACAAATTCTTTGGGCAAATCAGAATTTGAAAGATCCATGCACTTTTAATTTGGTAGGCAACTTACTTTACATCATTTGCTCCAAAATTTTCAGCAAATTTTGATAGATGAGTGATTTCTTCGTAGGAGCAGGTTTCTCCAACCGCCTGGTTAAAAGCTGCAACTAACTCACTTCTTAATGATGCAAGTCTGGAGTCCATAGCACGTAAAAGCTCATTCCTAGCAAAGCTTTCAAAGGTTGGTTGGATTTGCAGGAGAACTAAAACATACTAACTAATATATATATATATATATATATATATATATATATTAATGGAGTGAACATACTTTGAATTTTCTGATGACGAATTCTGGACGTCAAACTGCTGAGGTCAAATGCATATAATTATGGTGAAATATCATGTAGAATCATAAGATCAACTCCTAAAGGACCAAGAGGAAAATTTGACAAAAACGAAAAAAAAAAGTTGCAAAGAATGGAAGTTACTTTGGATGTCGGGACCATGTCTATTGAGTTGGAGACATCTGTTGAACAAGGAAAGAGAAACAATTAAGACTCTCGAGGCTTTTAGATACCTTACCATGGATGCAACACAATATTAAGGGGATTGGCAAGAGAAACAAGAGAGACTTCTTATGTCCTCAATTACTTTAAAAAGACAACCTAATCAAAACAATACTAAAGTGGCAAACTTCAGTCTATTTTCTATATGAATAGATAGTAAGTCAGTAAAATAATGAATATTACTTTTATATTATAGCAGAGAATATACCAAGGTAATGAACAAGGTCCTACTTTAAATTTCCTTGAACATGAGATTTACCGTTTTCGCTACTTGGAGTATGATCTTGATGACCCTGAGAAGATTAAACTTTTGCTAGTGAGGATTCCTACAAAAATAACAATCCAGACACTTAAGCACACAGGGATATTTACCTGAGCATACAGAGAAAGATGAAAATTTCTAGCTTCCTCCAATTGAGACATCTCAGCTTCAATAACTTTAGCCGTATCCAATAAATCCGTTGAACCCACAATATGTAGGAATCTGATAAAGCATATAAAAGAGTGAACAGAAAGTAGAGTATGAACCCCACTGCTTTCAACAACATACTGAGCAGAATGAAAAAAAAAAATGCAAAATGCGAAAAACTTGGGGTAGTAAAAAGATAAGAACCTGGCGAAAGTAGGTGCGGTAAACCAGGCGGAAGTGTCGAGATTGTGGGGTGGTTGGAGTTTGTAGTTAGCAGCAGCATTGGATCCATTGGTGTACAGGTTGTTTAATCCAGGTAAATGAGGCAAAAGTTTCTGAAGAACCCCAACAGCGAGTTTCTCGACTTTGTTGTCAAGACATGTAAATGCTTCATACCTTGAAGGGAAAAAAAAATTGAGATTTGAAAATTTCCTCTACATTCTTCCATCCAGCAATAAAAAAGGGTAGTGAAGAAAGAGGAAGAACCTGTTTTGAGAAGGCAGAATCTGAATGGTGGCGTAATCTAATAGCGCATCTCCCTCCATCTCTTCTCTTCTGGGTTTTTGTCCTTTTTTTCCCCTTCTTTATGTAACAAATCAAAAAAAAAAGAAAGTCGGAATTGAAATGCTTCGCTCAGGTTAGGTTAGCTTAGGTTAAATCCAGAATGATGCAGTTGCAGTTGGCATTTATTGAAAGCAGATCTGAAGAGAAGCGAAAAACAAAAGAATGCAAGCTACGCTACACTTTAGAAAAGCAAAAAAGATAAGAGGGAGGGCGGAAGCAGCCAGCGACACCTTCACCTTTTTCACCTTGTTTGTTTGTAGTAGCAATTGCTGCAATTATATTTTTCCAATTCTGAGCAAAACAAACAGTCAGAGAGTGAGAAATAAAGAAATAATAATAATAAAAATGTGGCATTTTAATTTATAGTAATAATAATGTTCGTTACCAGTCAATTTATTTTATTCTATTTTATTTTACTTGTAAATTGGGATGGCAATTAGTTAGAAGATACTTTGAAGTAAAATAAAGTTAGGCAGACAGGCAGCATTAATAGTAATACTAATAATTACTCCATAATTACTAATAATTTCATCTCCACTTTGTTATTTTGTCTTTTTTCCAATACCATGAAACAGTATATGTTTCATTTTTCCTTTTTCTTTTCCGCTTTTCCAAACAAACAATTTTAAGTCGCATCTAAATCTAATCAAATCATCAAATCTAAGAAAGCAGACTTCCATTTACTATGGTTATTATTATTAATATTAATGTTATTACTTCACCTGCCACAAAGAAAAGAAAAGGTTAAAAAGCATGTGAGGAACCACGTGATAATAATAATAATAATAATAATAATAATAATAATAATAATTGATTTGATTGATAATCTCGTATCTTATCTGTGCGAACGACAAAATTAATATGATATGTTCAGCATATGCTAAAACCATGTACACCCATTATGTGAATAAATGTGAAAATATATTTAAAAAAAAAATTAAAATGGTAGCTTATGATAAATGAAATTATTAATGAAAAATGGATAAATTTTTTTATAGATGTTGGTAGGTTTTTTTTAAGATATATAAAATTATATGTAATAATTTTAATAATATTATTATGTTTTATCTAATTCATAACATCAAACTCTACCTGCCCTTCAATAAATTAGTATAATAAAATATTTTTATTTAAAATATTAAGATTAAATAACTTATAATATGTATATTTTACATGATAATTTAAAACACACAAAGCACAAACACAAATCAAGATCAGCTCATTCCCATTCCACGGCCCATAACAAACTCTAAAGTCTCAAAGTCGCTACAATTGATTTCATTACCCCCCCCCCCCCCCACATGCCACCACTACTACTGCTACTACCACAAGTAATAATATCCACGACCTCCTTATCTCATCTCTTGTGCTGATCCGCAGGCTGGCCGCCTGGCTGCCCTGCCTTCTAATCTACGCTTGCTTCATTTTTTTATCATTCATTCAGCTTTTGTCTTTAATAGATTCAAAACAACCTCATTCAGCTATCTATGCATGATAACATCATACATCAACCGCAGAACCAAATATGAGACAGCAAGAATAGGAGTGAATTTTGAACACAAACTAAAATCAATTTCATACAATAACACTTAATAATGGTACAGTTTCATGACAACAATCGCAATGCAACCATGGCATTCACAACCAACTTAACCTCCACCAACTAATATTACATAGAGATCCTAATTGAATTCCAAACCATTAGTTGGACCACACATGAACTAGACCTTGCCTATTACCCGTATAAATCTCATTGCGCTCTTCATCGTAGAAAAGGGCAGTGATATCTTCCAATGCTTCTGCAACTGTGCTTCTAATTCTCGACGCATTGCTCTGCATTTTCGAACTGCAACCACATTTAACACTGCAGCTGCATTGCTTTTCCAAAGGGAAGCTGTTGCTTGCTCTTATTTTAGCAAGACATTTCCCAGTCAATATATTGCTGATATTAATGGAGCCTGCCACACCAGGGATGTAAAATATTCATTAGATACCACACATAATGGTGAAACAAAACCATATGAGATCATTTCCACACTTTCCTTGTTTCTACAAAAACATACCATCAAATCTACCCTAATCCCCCACACCTCTCTCCCCTTTTCCTTTTCTCTCCTCCCTTTAGTTATACAGTAAATTTGAACATGCATGTTTCCTTTCAAAAACACCAAGAAAACCATGAAACCTTGCACAATTCAATCGAAGGCTAGCCAAGCCCAAAAACTCATGAAACCGCAACTCCATGCCTTTCAACTACCAAACCCATAATTTGCCGAAGTGGCCAACAAATAATAAACATAGTACAACACAACAAGGCTTTTTAAATCATTAAAAAAAAGCTTGTTAAGATGACCAAGCAATATTAGAATCTTTCACAATAGAATGGAAATTAATGATAAAATAAAATACTTATTGATATATTAAATTTAATGTTTACTGGCTGGTATTCTTTTGCAACTGCTGGTTTCTATGTCTTATTTCTATAACCTTTATGGAAGCAGTACATCAAAATAACAACCTAAATCTGAATCCAGATCAAATTTTCAAATACAATTTAAGTTGAATTGCAGTTGCTTTTCAGCTATTTATTCTAGTTACAACACAAACAAAAATATTGTTCACAAAATTTGTCTGAGAAATGAAACCCAACAAGAGCTGCAGTTATCTAAAGGAGGAAGAGCAGCAA
This sequence comes from Adansonia rubrostipa, assembly GCA_038381775.1. Lineage (NCBI taxonomy): Eukaryota > Viridiplantae > Streptophyta > Magnoliopsida > Malvales > Malvaceae > Adansonia > Adansonia rubrostipa. The sequence continues at coordinate 925,923 of JBBYHM010000011.1, read as the reverse complement.
GGAGAGTCATAAGAAAACATATGAGGGGATATAAGGGAAAGATTACAAGAACGAATGAAAGATGCAGGAAATAAAGAACATAAAAACCAATTCAATATCCTGATTCACAAACAGGCTAAGCATTTAAAACTGAATTTAAAATAAGAAGTTCAAAGAACGAAAGTACTAACCATTTCCTTCAGACAATGGATCATCAGAATCAGCCTTGCAGTAAGAGATAATAAGATCTTGATCACTTGTGATGTATATATTATTAGTGTTGCAGTCAGGATGCCACAAAAGGTGATCCTCAAAAGAAGTTACAAGTTCTCCACGGAAGTTCCACACAGCCACTGTCCGATTTCTAAATGTAAGGAATAACTGGTTCTCATACAGAAATATAAATGCTGATGGGGTCATAAATTCATTTTTGCTAACTTCTCTTAGCTCAGAATTGCGGACCTGCAACAGTTTAGGATTTTTTTTTTTTTAGCTTTCAAACTTTCTATTTTTGGAATGGAATGAATGAATAAGATTGCAATATATTGGCAAAGATCATTACATCAAGAATCTGGAGGTTTTCATTTTCCTGCTTCACAAGAAGCTTTTCATTGAACTGTTCGATAAAATCCACCTTCTTATTCCGGTGAAGAAGATGGCTAAAAGATTTGAGAACAGTACCATCCTCTATAGAGAGAATCTTAAGAGGAACATGGGCACCAACTTTAGTGAAAATCAATAACATGATCCCTGGACTGTCAAAAACAAACGATGGAAACAAAGTCAATTACATAAAGTGACATCATCAAAAGCATAAAAGTTAAGGCAACATTTGATTGTTACTCTTACTACTTACTTTTTGCCTCCAGGAGAAAAGCAAAGGCTTGTTTGGACTAAACAGTACTTATTGTTAGAAAAGCCGTAATTGTTTGAGCATAAAATGCATAGTGAATAAAAAAGTTATGCTACATTCAGTATTTTGCTTTAATCTCATCTTATACCAATTTTTGCTACCTATCATTTGATTTTCTATTTGAAGTAGAAATCAAGTAGTAAAAGTCACAATCAAAACGAGCCTAAATTATTCAATATTAATACAAACAGAAGAACAAAGAAAATCAATATTAATACAAACAGAAGAATAAAGAAAATCGTAATGGTTTCCCTTTTCTATATCAATGAATGAATCGTTATTTTTGTAGTAAGAATATATAACCAGCATGGAAGGAGCATTACCTGATCTTAATCTCTTGAACATTTTTATCCGATATGGAGTATAACATTGTATAATTTTTTAGGTCAAACACCTTGTAAATGCTGATAAAGACAAAAACAGTAACTATCAAACTCACGAGTCTAGTTAAGAATCCAATTATTGTAGTTTAGCACAAGATGACATTCATATGGGTGAGTACTTACCTATCCTGTGCAGAATATGTGAGTACCTTCCCATTTACATCATCAAACTCTACAAAACCAGGCCACTTCAGTGACTCAGATTCAAAAAGAGCAAAACCAGCATCAGGTTGACCTCTCCGTATGTATCTGTCCATCAAACAGAATTGTTTCAGAAAGAAAACAAATGAACATTACAAATTACAATGCCCAGATGCAGTATTTCACGTTTTTCCCTGTTTTTCCCTTGTCTATTTTCAGATCAAGAGGGGATAAAACAAGGGTTGTAAAGAGGTTAAAAAATATTAACATACTCAATCCTTGTGCTTCTGCATTTCAAGGAGCTGAAATTGTCTGAAGCATATACTGAGACTGTGATAAGTGAGTCATTGTTTTTATTATAAAACAAGCTTCTTATAACTTCATCAGCAGTAACATTTAGAAAGCATATTCTTTGATTAGTCTCTGCATCCACCAACAATAACAACAATAAATATCAAGATCTGCAATTTAATTCTTGACACAAAGAGAAATATAAAAAGCCCATCCAAAATAAGTTCAGAAGAATGAAATACTGTTCCCACCTCGGCTAAATGCCGCACATACACCAGATTGAGCAAGAGCAAATACGATGTCTCGTGCAGCTACAATCTCTATAATCTTTGACCTCTTCCTCAGAAACGGTAATACCATTGCACAATGTCCTTTTGGGTCATGAGTATCATATTCCTCCTATGTACATATGCAACATATCACTGACAGGAATTTAATAAGCAAGCTCAAGAAGAATAGCAATGCAAAGATCTGCCCCATGGCTACCACACAAGTAGCAAATCACCCATTGGCTTTGAAATTAATCTTCGTGCTTCATAGGCTTCCAGGAAAAAAAAAAAAAAAAGGAAAGCAATGCCCTTTTCTATCCTCCTACTTACCAAAGGTGAACTCTTTTATCATTCATGGAAAATTTAAAATTGACATCAAATATTCCACTGTTCCAAACGTTTGTCTTTTACTATTAATCATATTAAAAACTTAAATAGCCATAAATATAAAAATCATCAAAATTTGAGGAAAAAGAAAAAAAAAAAACAAATGCGGATCAGGTTTTGTAGCAATATCTCATAAGGCAACGTTCAGAGGGTAGGCGCTCCACTAAACTATTAAACAAAGATTAAGTGTATTAAACTAATTTGAACACTAAAAATGCAAAGCTAGAGCTTCCTTTGTCCCCCTTGCACAATTTTGCAACTATGGTTAAAAGGGTCAAATTTCTTTGGATTGTAATATGTTAAAAAGGGGGAAAGGACGGAGCGTTAAGCTAAGGCTGGGACTTGGCAGCATGAGAACCTCAACTGAAATCTTATATTAGAAAGCAGAATTCTCATGTAATTTGAACAATCAAAACAAGAGGAAAAGGAAAGAAAACCAAAATTTAATTGCAATAGCAATATCTATAGAAGCAAGATTTGTGCAATAATATAACAATTAAAAGAAGCAAGGGTAGGTTAAGTAAAATAAAGAACCTGCAAGCGGATGTTGCGAAAGCGCTCCTGCGCGTCGGTGATGGAGAAAGCACGGTGTCGCTTGGAGCAAATTTCTCTTCGCTGAAGCTTCTTGACGCTGTTAACAAAGCCATCAGCTCTCCCTCTTTTCTTGGAGGCAACTATTCTCCGTCCACTACAAGGCCGCGGGCTCACAGCTATTCTCCGCCCACCATCCATATCTTGTGGTTTTCTCCTTCGAATCTAACTACGCTATACACCAAAACCCTAGCTCTTCAAATACCCAAATAGCCGCCTATACTGGTGGTGGTTGCGACGGATTTCACCTCCCATCAAATTAACAACCTCTGCCTCCTTATCAACCCTCCAATTCTAGGGCTTCCTTACTACTACTAGTATGGTGAACAAACGATTATCTACCAAAATACTCTCTACTCACTCTCTAGCAGAAGATAAAGATTTCTCTTTTTTTTTTTTGGGGGGGGGGGGAAGTGACGAAGAGGGTGGGGTTTCTTATCTTTCTCTTCGGATTCCAGTGAGAAAGCCGTCCGATCTCCTTTTCAATTGTTTCCTTTTTTTGTGCCTTCATAGACCTCTTTTCAATTTTCGAATTGAAATAAATATAAAAATAATAATATAGGCATCCCTCTGTCTGTCATTCTGTTTCCAAAGTGACTTTATTGTTTATGTTAATGACATTTCCAATTTGCAATTTAACATTCCTCTTTCTTAGTTTCCTTTATTATCTGTGGAACACCACATAATTACAAAAATGCTAATATGCTATCTAAAATTATAATTATTAGTCTTTCGAAATTTAGATGATATGTAATATTTAAATTTATAATTATAATATAAAAATAACATAAATATATTAATTAACACATCTAAACTTTATTACCGCAATTGGGTGTAAGGTTTTCGACTAGGACTTCTATCTCCCATGTCTACGTCTTTTCTGCTGCCCAACTTAACACCACTCCATTTTCTCGGTCCAATTTACTACAATATTATCCATTCTCAGTAATAATCCCATTAAATTAAAGGCGTCGATTTTTTCAATTAATTCAGGACTTTTGGATTACCAAGTTCAATAACCTAAATAGAACGATTTAATTGACTTTAACATTAATTGACTTTATAGATACTAATTTCATGATAATTAAGTTTGAAATAGATTTATTTATCAATGAGTTAAACTTTAACATAATATGAATCATTTTTATGTCATTTAGACTCCATAAAAATATGAATATTTTTTTCTCAAAATTTAGATTTAATTTGTTAAAGAAAAATTTGGAACCGGCCTATTCAAAATTTTTCAAATAGAAAAGAAAAAGTATCATATAATATAAAAATTAAAGTCACTATCTCTATCATTGAACGCTTTGCAATAAATTTCTCAATTCTTTTCCAAATTTGAAAAACTCAATTTAACTTGATTTCACAAAAAAAAAAATTCAATAACTTAGAAATCTATCAACTTAATCCCGAAAATGACTTGATCCTAAATGACCTGAATCTATAAGGACTCTAACTCACTCTAACTCAAAATAACTGAAAATTAAAATGACCTGAATCCAACTTGACTTGAACAATTAACCCGAAATGATCTAAACTCAAAATGATCAAACCCGAGTATTAAACTCAATTTATTCGAAACCAATTTACTCGAGTGTTAAACTTAATTAACTTAAATCCTAAGAGATCCAAATCTAGAATAAACAGAGCTCGAAATAACCTAAATCCGAAAAAAATCCAAAAACAAAACAAATCAGATATGAAAATGATCCAAAAAATTTAAAACTTGAAATAAGCAGAATTAATCCAACTGCCCAAATCATAGGTCTACTTCACAAATACATATAATAAAATGGACTGCCCTGCTGCTATAAATTGTCTGGTGACCTCTTGGGTGCCTGCCACTGTGGAGAACCAAGCTGCTGCGTCTGATACTGCCTCGGCTGCCATTGTGGCTGAATGTGAACAGAATTTGATTACTGCTACGAATTCATTAAAACTCAATATGGTGGCAGTTGATCAAGTGCATCCTTTGCTGTCTATCTCTCAGCTTCACTTAATGAGCTTGGCGTATTGCCACCTGCTTTCAGAGGGAAGACAAAGATGAAACAATGGATTTCATGGCTGTCGAACATGGAGGGCAGCAGATGAGTTAACAGAACAGCAAGCTAGGCCTGGGACCTGGGAGAGTGAAGGATGGATTGTGTTAATGTTTAGGGTTTATAAATTATATATTTATATTATAAAATATAATTAATAATTGATAATATTCGAGTCGGGCCAAACTCGAGCTTAAATTTTTCTACTTGAGGCTCAGCCTCTTTTTTTAAAAAAAAAATGGGCTTAAAATTTGTACAGACCTATTTTTTGGACTTAATATTTTTATCCGAACCCTCCAAAATATTGAAAGAACCTTTCAACTTAGATAGATAGCTTGATTCTTAATCATGTACAATCCTAAAACAACATTTTTAAAGCCAAAGCCTACATATATAGTATCCAAACAATCTACATTAAGCCTAAGACTGTAAATGAACCAAGCTTGAATGAATATATCTTTGTTTATGTTCGTTTGTTTATTTTTAAATTTATTAATATTCGATTCGTGTTTGTTAAGAATTGTAGATTTATGTTCATCTTCATTTTATTTAAAATCAAGCGTGTTCGTGTTCGTTCATTTAAATTATATGAATTTATTCGTAAATACTAAATGAATATTTTCACCAACAATTAAAAATATGTTCATGAATAATAAACAAACAAATATATTTATCAGTTTTAAATATAAAATAATAAAATATAAATATTATTAATTATATTATAAATAAATAAATAAAACACAAATAATAATATTATTAATTATATTATAATCAAACAATAAACGAACTTTAAACTACTTATTAAATTAGCTTTAAATAATTCATAAACGAGTTTGTTTGTGAACATAAATGAATCTAACATACTATGTTTGTATATAGTTTGTTTAATAAATGAGTCTCAAAATCTTGTTCAAATTCGTTTATTTAACTTAATAAACGAATATAAATCAAACTGTTCATCAAATGCTTTATTCATTTATTGCCCTAGTTTAGCCAATACAAGCAATTAAAATACACGAACACCACCGTTATACGAATTGCCGGGATCCTTCTTATGTTTGTTAGCTTCACATAGCTATCCATGACCTTAAATGAACTCCATGTGCCTGGTATCAAGAATAAGAGTCATTTTCTGTGGATTCACAATTCTATTTCGGATGCTTCTTTATTTGTTTATGCTAAAAATTCAGATTTAATATATTTATTGGTCTTTGTTAATGACATAAGATCATAATGACAGGCAAAAATCAGATGCTTCGGACAAATTTTTAGCTCAACCCCCTTAAAGGTTTAACACTCAATGACCTTGACAATCTTAAATCTTAATTATTGTTTTCGCTGGGAGTTGAAATTGTCTCTGCTTCATCTGGTTTATTTCTGTCCCAACACAAATATATCCCAGATCTTGTCTCAACAAATTTGACATGACTAATGCCATGGATATTGTCACTCCGATGGCCTTTAGTACTCAGCTAAAGCTCAAAGATTGAACTGGTTAACCAGTTAATCACTGCCTACAGATGGTTCTCGGCAGTCTCTTTCCCTAACAAAACACCTGATGTTGCACATGCAGTTAAATAAACGTAGAGTTCTCCAAATCAATTCCACTGGACGATACTTAAAAAAGAATACTGAGAGATACTTGAAAGATACACTCCACCATGGTCTGTTCCAAGGAATAATTCTTCTCAGGTAACTAACTGCCTTTGATTAATGCTAATAGGGCAGGAAACCTTGACGATCAAACTTCCACCGCAACCAATGTTTTGTTTCTTGGCAACAATCCTGTCTCTTGGAAGTCAGTTAAACAAGGAAACAACAACTTGTTCCTCCAGAATCTCAATATAGTGCTAGTGTAACAATGCAGCCCATGGTCTTTGGCTCAAAAAATCTGTTGATAGATCTTCATATGCCAACTAATCACATACCTCAACTTCTAGGTGATAAGTTGGTGCTACCTATCTTAGTGTCAATCCTGTACTTCGCTCCAGGAAGAAAGCATGTAACTTTAGACTATCATTTGTTGGCCAACATGTCAGCTCAAGTGCATTCAAAGTATCCTATGTATCTACCAACTATCAATTAGCTGATGCACATAAAAAACCTTTAGAAAGTGTTGCCAAGACGCCCCTAGGCGCCTTAGAATTAAATAGCGAAAGCGCCTCAGACCCTTTCGGGCAAGGTGCATTTTATCAGGTGTGTGCCTCATGTGCCTAGGTTTGCATTTTTGTAAGGCAATCGACATAAAAAAAGTTTGCTTGATTAAAGTTCTCTTTAATTTCTTTATTTTGAACTTTTTTCGTTAGCTTCACCATTACTGGTAAGAAAGGGATAGTATTAAACTCTCTACTTCTTAATATTTGAGTTTTCAAAAACAAACATAAGACCATAAGGAAATAATGCATATTGGCCAACAAAAAAAAAAAGCGAGTTTCATAGATAACTTGAACCAATCTTTAGAGTTTATGCTCGTAATTATATATTTTAAGCTTATTTTATATACACATATATAGATTGCGCCTTCACTCGAGCGAGCATTTTTTTTTTTTGCACCTTGGACCTGAGGCAATATAAGGGCTCTAGCACCTAGAGTGCCCCTTGCGCCTGAGGCAATATAAGGGCCCTAGCGCCTAGAGCGTACCTTACACCATTGACAACACTGGCCCCCCTTCACATATTTAGAGTTAGAGGAACATATTCTCATACTGATGCCCATATGTTTGTCAGTGATGGATATATTAGGGAGAATGAAGAATCTAGATAATATAGACTGAAGATGCGTAAGGACTCACCTGTCCAGCCGGGGCAACATAGCTGCCTCTAGCCCTCCCTTTTCCACTCCAAGATAATTAAATCTAAAGTAAACACTCCATATTCGCATTCAGTGCCACATCCTACAAACTATTACAACCCATCTGTTGGTGAACCTAGTTATCAGCTTCTGGACCAGCTATTGTCTGCCTAGGACTTCACCTCCTCTGTCACCCTCTACTGTTGGTTACATTCCCACTTTCCTCCCAAGAACAGATCATCTAGCAGGGGCTTATTTGACAATGCCATTATCTGCTGCAGCACCAGGATAAGGGCCGAGACCTGGTTTTGCAATAGGAGTTGAAGCAGGAGTAGCCACGGATCTTGTTGTGATCCTTGGAGATGACTTCATGTCAGGGTTTGATGTTCCTGCCGGCTTACAAGATGCGAATTTGACCATATCCACTGACGCTCTTTCTGATAAAACTGTGGCTTGCTGCAACATGTTGTAATTGTAGTAATCCAGCGACACATTAAAATATTCCATAATGTCAGAAACACGTTACTGATATATCATTGGGAGAATTCATTCAATTAACATTGTTTATAAAATGTTTAGCAGTGGGAAGTTTCAATTACAGCCAAGGTTGCAAAAGCTGATATTCTACAACCAAAACTTAATGATGTCTAATTGTAAGGTAAATGATGTTGCACATTGTTGAAAAATAACCGGTGATCCCAATTCTATTACATGGTTCCATACGACAGTTAGAAGAACATTCTTCTAATTGTTTCTTTAACATTCTTCTAATTGTTTCTTTTTTTTTTTGTCTCTTTAAGCAATACTTTTTCGTTCTCTAAATGATTCATCACATGGACCCACGAGAACAGCCCTTGAAGTTAATTTACCAATTAGCATTTAGAATCTGAGAAGGACCACTGCTACTAAAAGAAAGTGAGGAAGATTTGAGGCATACAAATTTTCAAGCTACCGCTTGTAGAGAATGCTCCTCTGAACCACCAAAAGCTCTTTGCAGAAACTTCTCAATGATTGTAATAAACTCTTCAACCTTTTCCTCGTGGGGCAAGTGCCCGCAATTCCTAATTATTTCAAGCTTAGATTGAGGGATGGCCCGTGAAAGTCTCTCAGCATTCCAAGCAGGAACTATGCGATCAGTGTCGCCCGTGACAATCAGCACTAAGTTTCATTAAGACAACAAAAAGTGAAATATCACATTCTGCCAATTCATATTAACAATAAGGCAACATAGCAGACTAAAGAACTACAAAAATATAAGAATCGTGGTACAAGTAATATTCAGATTTTCATGTTAAACTATTGAAACAATTAGCAATAAATAAGAGTGGCGTATCCATTAGCGATAAGATAATAGCTAGACTGACTAAAATTTTTTGGTTCACAAATCTTTCATGGAACATTCTTTCAACTTCTTTCCTAGGTTCTTATAGCCTTAACAATTGAGACTTAACTGCTACAGTGATTTGACTTGGACTGTTAGTATGGGCTAAGTGTTGTTTTGAATTGGCAAAGCTAAACATGGATTTAGCTGTCAGCGGCTCAGCACATCCAATGGAACCATAAATAGCACTACTTGCCCATTCAAAGAGGCATTTCAATTTGCCAATTTTCCTGAATATCTTTCCAATTTAAAAGCTATAATATAAAGCAAGAAAGTATTACCAGGGCAGGAGATTTCATGCAGTCTTTTTGCCAGTGGCGGCTTCTTTTCAGACTCACTGTTCATAAGCATTGCTGCTGTGAATTCTAGAAGAGCCCTGTCCCAACCCTTAGTTCTCAGTGGCTGCATAAACAAATCTTGATTTAACCACTACGACTGGAAGGCAACAGCCAATAATAATACCAGCTAAGCATTCCATTTCATCTTCCCAGGATCAAGAATAAGACAATATAGAGATTAGTGTAAATCACCTTGGTATAGCCATCAATGACGTGTTCAGTTACTTGTTTAGAATCATACCATGCAGTCCTTACAGCAGCTACACCAAATTTATCAATTATCATCCTTACCTGAGAAATAACATAGATGGTTAGCGTTATTGCACATAAAATAGATGCAAAATTAAATTGAAAATTGCAAAAAAAAAAAAAAAAAAAAAACTATTTAAGAGATGCATTGTTAGTGAGATTTCTTTAAGCAGCAAAGTCTTGATGAAATGAATATCGTGGTTAAGAGAGAATTGCAGGGCTATGCCAGGGCATGTGCTATGTTGTTTGCTAAAGCATTAAGAACTCGTGATTTAATTTACCCATCTATATTGGGGCTCGACTTTTATTGATTTAAAACATTCGTGGTTCTTTTGAAGCAGTATTACTTCCAAGATTTCATGAAAAATAAGGGGAAAAAAAGTAGATATCTTCAAGGTGGTATCACACATTTGGCACTATAATTTGATTTGCCAGGATTAAAAATCCACTTTAATTGGCAAAAGCCTCTAAGTAATCCAAGCAGGATGTATGGCAAAAATTATCCACAAAGAAAGCCAGTACCAGCATTACAGCAAAGGCAGATCGAAGAATAGAAGAAAGCACTTTCTTATACAGAGAGTTGAGCATATCTGCCATCCCTTTCATCATTCGCATTATTGCTTCTGAGATGTACTTGATAAACCTGAATAAAATTTCAAAAAGCTTGAACCGCCGCTTTCCTAGATTATTTGAGTCTGATTCGTCTCCTTTGGTCTCAACAGCCTTACGCTTAGGAATTGATCGTGGGGCCAATATTGCTGGGGCAACAAGGATCAAAGCAGCAATACGTTTAGGAGCTTCAAAATATGCATCAACTGCTACAAGAGAACCAGCAGAATGCCTGACATGCCAAGTTTTAAAGAGGTCAAGAAAGGTATCAGTGTTAATGGAAGTGGAACCGAAAAACAGAAACAATCCCTCCTACATAATTTATAACAGTATTACATTTTCAAAAGAAACAAGGATCTAATTTGAAGGAGATAGGCTTTCATACGTATGTATCCGCATGAAGCAAGAAAACAAAGATGATGAAGATGCATACCCCACCAGAATTGCCTTTTCAGCAGCCAAGAAATCGATGAAGTACAACGTAGCAAGCACAGAAAACGCCATGGAGTAGGGATTCAAAGGTTTTGCATCAGTACTGATTTTGGTCCCCAAATTATCAAGTCTTGAAGTTAAGCCAAATGCTGGCCTATCAAAGGCAAGAACTTTGGAGCCTGTTAGGTGTGCCAAGCGCTTCATAACTTTGTTCCATGAGAAGACAGAAGCTCCAAAACCGTGTAGTAGAATCATAGGAAGACCAAGCCCCAAGGATGGTGTTTGTGTCTGGTCTTGGGCGCCCTGGCTGTGGCTGAACAAGGAGTTGTTGGCAGAATGTGACTCTGGGTCATAAACCTTGTGATGAATTTCAACCCCTTGAAACTCACAAAAGCAACTATCTGGATCAGCCAAGAGTTTTGGATCCAACAGCTCATCTTGATCAATACCTGCTATTCTCTTCTTTTTCTGCTTCCTTCCGGCATCCACAAATTCTCCTACGAATTTTAATAGCATGTTTCGAGTAGCTTAATATGGTCTGATATAATAAACATAGACCATCCCAAATATTATACTAGTATGATAAGAAACTGAGGAAAAACCAATTTGCATGGGAAAGAAAGAAATACTTACAACATATTGTAAGATGAATTGCAAGACTGGTCGAATATAAAGACAAAGAAAATAGGCGTGAAGAAGAAGAAGAAGAAGAAGAAGCAGCGAAAAGAGGAAAAAGAAAGGAGAGAAACGCACCTGCAGCAGGGTATTGGGCGCCGGCGCCGGAGAGAGAAGAAGCATGGGCGATTATGGTGGCCGCGAGAGTCGGATAGCGGGGTCTAGAATTCGGATGGGAGAAAACATAATATGTTTGACGACCTTGTGTGTTACTGCTAATGGCGATTCCATTTCTTATATGCTGAAACTGGTACTGACACTGAAACACCAAGCCTCCTATACTCATAACTCTCTCCAAGTCTGGGATCCACGATCATACAGAATAAGAGAGTCAATTCTAAGCCAATTTATATAAAACAGAAATCGGTCTCCACCACACTGTTGTCTGAACAGTACCAAATCCAAAACCAGACCGTCGATATCCAAGGATAATGGATAGCACCAACCCGGATGAAACACGATATCCTAGAATGCGTTTTGTCTTTAGTCTCCCTCTCTCTCTCTGTCTCTCTCTCTCTATATATATATATATATATATTCATATCTATTGACTGGCCACAATAAAAAAGGGTTCTCCCAAGTTCCACGCGACTGAATACGTTTGGGTTTGGTTTGGACGTGTATTCTCCAACCCCGTGGTTAAAATATATAGAAAATAAAAACGAGAGACCAGTCAAAAGGCACAATCTTTTTGGGAATCCGAAGGGAAAACAGGAAAAGAAAAAAAAAAAAAAACCAAACATGGAAGCTCTGTTTTGCAAGATATTGGGTGATCCAACATCACCGTCGTCGTCTGTGTCGCCCATTGAGGTAAGAAGAAACCACCCCATCCCCGGGTTGGACTCCCCGACAGCAGTGAGAGTCAAAGTTAAGGCCATCAGCTTGAACTCCGCCAATTACCTTCAGATACAGGGCAAGTACCAGGAGAAGCCTCCTCTCCCTTTCATCCCAGGCTTCGATTATGCTGGCACTGTCGATGCCGTTGGCCCGCTGTCACCAAATTCAAGGTGGGGGACAGAGTCTGCTCCTTTGCTGAGTTAGGCTCCTACGCCGCCTTCATCGTCCAAGACTAATCCCTCCTGTCAGTCCCTGTCCTGTGCACCTTAATTTCTAGCTTAATTAATTAATTAATTAATAATAAGTATACTCAGTGAAAAAACAAAAAGAATGCTTAACTGATGTTCCTAATTGATTAGGTTTGAAGTGCCAAAAGGGTTTGATCTTGAGAAAGCTACTGCACTCCCTGCTGCCTTTGGGACCTCGCATGTTGCCCTTGTTCACAGGGCTAAGTTGACCTCTTTTTCTTTCTTTCTACTTTCCTCAACTCCAACGTTCCATCAACCGTCCCTACCTATGTTACTTATGTTACTTGAAGTTAGATATTAGTGTTAGACATCAATATGTATTTGATATAAATTATTAATTTTTTATAAAATTTTTATGTATTTAAAAAATTCTTAAAAGATTATATCTTTGTACGTATATTCGAATATGTATTGGACACATATACTTAAAAAAAAAAGAGTTACAACAGCGTAGCTAGCTGCCTATTACTTGCCCCATTGCATTGTTAGCAGCATTGTGATTTTTATTCATGTCAAGACTCAGGTATTGCTATCAATCTCAGGGGAGTGAAAAGGTGCAGTTTTTAAAGTCCTTGGGCGTTGATCACGTGGTAGACTTGATGAATCAAAATGTAACTGTGGGTGTGAAGGAGTTCCTCAAGTCGAGGAACCTCAAAGGGTTCGACGTTCTCTATGATCCTGTTGGTGGCAAGCTTGCTAAAGAAACTATGAAGCTCTTGAATTTGAATGCTCAGATTCTTGTCATTGGATTTGCCAGTCGTGAAATCCCTGTCATCCCAGCTAACATCGCTCTTGTTAAGGTACTTCGCCTTTTCTATCTTTTTTTTACCCTCAAAATATGCTGCCTTCAATTTCTCACTAATCTACCATTGTTTTCCCCGTTGGACCCCTATTATCAAGAAGACGGCACTGAATAGCCCATCTTACTTATTCATTTGTATGTCAGTATGGATAAAGTACCGAGGAAGATCGGTCTGCTAATAGTTACGCAGCTCATCTTCTCATGTCACCTGTGTTACCTGGATTCTTCAATTTCCCTTAAATTATCAGTGTCTAACACTTGTGTCGATACATATTTGGCCGTAAGCATGGAGTATTATCCTCCAAATATATGGTAAAACTAAAACAAATTGAGCAAACCTAGGTTACATAATCACTGTTCTAGATACTACTTTGTTAATGTGTGAAATTGTGCTATTTATTCCTCTGCGCAAGATTGTCTTCTTTGATATAAATATATAATTTATTTTCCTTTTATTTCAACATATTCAGTTGATTTACATAAGAAAATAAACAAACATGCATGAAAACAAAATATACAAAGGAGTTGAAATCTGTGAAATTTGATGTCAAACAATGTCTCTTTTTCCGTATAATAATATGGATTCCTGGACTGTAGTTTGAATATGTGGAGTGGCTTTCAATTAGCATGCAAGATAACTGCATAGCCTCTAGCATAAATGAATGAGAACATTCTGAAAATATTACCCATATACAAATAAAGATTTGTACATTAAAGAGTAAAATAAAGCTTTAATGCAGCAGAGTTGAGTGGTTAACCTCATCTAATGAAGCTCAGAGTCGATTCTAATATTAAACCAGTTAGTGATACTCTCCACTTATTATTAGTGATTGTCTTGAATCGCCTTCTCAAGCATCTATCTTGTGCAGAACTGGACTGTGCACGGGTTCAACTGGAGTTTCTACAGAATACATCGACCAGCTGTTTTTGATGATTCCATTAGGGAGTTACTCTCCTGGATGGAAAAGAGCTTGATTACCATTCACATTTCTCATACTTACAGCCTTTCAGAGGTCAGGAGCTCCTACCAATCTTTTCATTTTTCCTCGTTTATGATATATTCTTTCATTCTTTGGTTAAAGAAGCTATTTAAGGAAAACTATAGGGGAAAGATATGGAGAAAGTAGAAAATTGATGTCTTAAAGTGCATAGCTCTGGCACAAGCTGAGCAGCAATGCTGAAAGCCAGTTTAACCTGCATTTGAGTTACCCAGAGTGACATTAGCCTTCGGACCAATCATGTACTATTCTTCGCATTCGAGATTTACATCTTGACCCAAGAGAAGAAGTAGCATTCATCTGGGTTGCTCATTTTGGGGCGAATGGATGAATGTTGTCGTCCTAATGTCCCTGAACCGTCTTAAATCTAACAACTTCATGCAGAAAATAGGCATAATTGATATTTGGTAAGAATTTGAGACCTATAAATGCATAATTTACTTTTGTTACAGGAACCACCAAATGGATGAAATTAATATTTATTAGCAATCTATTTCTTTTACTCATGATGTTATTGTCGTCTGGAGGAAAAAAGAAAGAAACATGAGTACTTGGGCAAGATGTATAGCTGGTCCAGGATGGAAGTCTGTAGTCTGGTATAAGCATAATCTTATGATGGGTGCTTACAAGAGATTAATTGATTTGTTTGATTGATATTATATTTTCCTTCCCATTTAGGAGATAATATGAAAATTTTGCCATTGTAGGCTTCAACTTTCTACTTTGGATTGCAATGTCTGAGCTTATTGACTGCTTGTCTTTGACAGGCCAAACTTGCATTCTCTGCAATTAAAGATAGAAAAACAATTGGTAAAGGTTTGATTGTATTTGATGATCTGGGAGGTGCAAGGTCTAAGCTTGAAGTGATTAGGATTTAGCTGGGCCCAGAGAATATTATTCCGTGCTCAAATATCGAAGCTTAGAATCCTTTAAATATGATTGTCATTTAAATATAATAAGGGTAGGTACCGAGACTCGAAGCTTGGCCTAGTGTTCAAAACTGAATGCATCTGTTGTATTATAACATTTCACTTTGCAGATGCTCCACCAAGATGCTTAGGAGTTCTAATGATGGTGTCAATGGATGGTATTTCTTTTTCAACTTTCAGTTCTGTTATCACCTGTTATAGACTGGAGTACAACAAGTGAACTCTGAACTTTGTTCAATATTTGTACAGAACAGTTAAATTATTACCTATGTAAAGTTGAATATGTCGAAGCCTCTAACAAACTCCAATGGACTGAGTTAGTGTCAAATTGAACCATATACCTCACAGTCGCAGAAATCAAGACCACCATAGGTGCCAATTCTGTGCACCTGTTTGCCTATAAAGGCAGTTTCTAGTATCTCACTGAGCTTTAAGCTATTGCACAAGGAATAACAAACCCTATGCGACCTTATCCAAGCCTGGACGCTTTGGAACTGTCAGGAGGAAACAGTCAATGCAAGCTCCATAATTCAACAAATTGGGCTCTGATGTAGAACCAACTTTAATCTAGTGCAATATTTGCAGTTACCAGAAATTTATTACTACATACAAGTACCTGGCCTGGCACAGCAACTTCTTGCACATTGTACTCTAACAATCATCATTTAGTGAAGGGTAAAGATATGTACAAGTGATGGATATTATACCTCACTCCACATTTTATAAGAAATTAGACGTCATACAATACACGTAAAATATGTTAAAATGCCTCAATAAAACAGCAGATATTTGAAGCTGACAAGAACCAGGGAAAATAAGCCTCAGGAATTTGTTGGCAGAATTCGCTGATGAAAATAGTAGTAGTATTCCAAGTTTAAAAATCCCAGTAGGAAAATAATAATTATGCAACTTAATTGCAACGTTTTGAATGAGGTAGGAAAGGAGATGGTAAGTAGAAGGTGGGACAAGGAGATCGGGCACTGAGTTAACTGATGATGATTGAATGGTTTTAGAGAGAATAAGGAGATAAAATAAAAAAGAAAAAAACTTCCCATCCATGGCAATACCAAAAAAAGTGCTTTGAGATCCAAATGTTGCAATGAATTGGATGGGTAAGTGAAACCTAAGCAAATGGCCATTCCGAGCTGTAGAAATGCCAAAAAAGTTGCGATGTTTAGAGAAGCAAACACGAGGCTTTTAATTTTTATAAAAGCAACCATCCAAATTCTCCCCTTAGTCTTCGTTGTTGTATATATCAGATTTTTCTATGAAGTTTCCACAATTTGAGATACGCTGGACTTGAATTGTTTATAATATATAAAAATTGACTTTTATTGGAATTTTCATGAACTGAGCTACATAAATTCTGTCTTAACGGGGCGGAGACAAGTTGGGGCTGACAATTGTAAATACGAAAACCACAGGATGTGGCAGCAAGAAAGCGGCCATAACCATGGTTCCAAGATACAGAGACAGTCTGTTTGGTCGATGATGTTCGAGGTGGAGATGTTGAGAGATGCGGGGGTGAAAGTTACTAGATTTTTAACTAATGATGATGAATTAAGCAGACTGAAATAGGAGTTCTCAAATAAAATTCATGGACGGAGACAATAAACAAATGCTTATTCCCCATATATATATATATGTGTGTGTATATATATATATATATATATATATAATATTGTGGAAGAAAAAGAAGATGCTAAATTTCGGTTGCATATATACCGTGCATAATGTAATAATTCGGCTTTTTTACATAAATAATATAATTTTTATTTTTATTTCTCAAAATAAACTCTTTGTAGATTAGTTCTCGAAATGTACTTTTTCTTTTTTTAATTTTGCATTGAGAACTCGCTGGTTGGGGTGGCGAGAACCGAATACGATGGGAACTTGCCAACTGAGTGGGCGAGTTCCCACTACAAGATTCCCCCTCTCACCCATCTCAATTATTTTATCAGGGGAAGGGGGTTGGCCTTGCTATTTTATTGCATGGCATTGCATGTTTAAGGTCACAGACTTTGTTGCCCATGACCTTAAACAATTATGAGGAAGAATTATGGGGGGCCAAGAATTATTCGAGAAGAAGCGAGTGAGAGCTTCAAGCTCTTTATAAATAGAGCTTGAAGCTCTTCTTTTCATATTGAAAAGAAGGAAGAAGAGAAATTTTTTGTAATTTGCTTCAGGTATGTTTTAATTTTTACTTATAAAAATGTTTTTATAATATTAAAATATAATTAGTTTTATAATTTATTATCATAATTATTAGTTTTGATTAAGGTATAATTTAATGTTTTGATTTAAATAACGTGATATTCAACTTTGTAATTTATTATTATTATTATTATTATTATTATTATTATTGTTATTATCATTATTTAATATTTTTTATACTAATTAAGATTTTCATTAGAAATTAAAATTTGTTAGAGAGATTAATGTACGATTTTTGTTTTTTTTATTTAACAAGAAAAGAATATGATATTTAACTTTGTAATTTATTATAATGTACTTTATTATTTATTATCATGATGTAATTTATTATAATGTGCATTATCATTTATTATAATGTAATTTGTTGTAATTTATTTATGTTGTAATTAAGCTTTTTTCTTGTAGAAGTTGATTTAGTTTAGTATATTAAGTTATTTTAATATTGAAAAATTTTAGTTCTTGTAGGCATAATTTTGATTAATATAATGGCTTCATCATTATCATCATCATCATTGTTGAGACTATAAGAAATTCATATATCGTCAAGGGTATTATCTAAGATACTAAAATTTAATTTATCAAGTTCAAATATTTGAATATTATGAATTTAGAATTTTATAACTAATAAATTGATTATTTATTGAATAGGATTTTGATCACGAGTTACGATCGCGAAAATTTTCTTTGGAAGAACCAAATGCATATATTATGGAGTATCTAAGGTCTATTGAATTTTACCATACAGCTTTAGTTAGAACCCTACAATATGAGGCTGGACTAATAAAAGTGTTGATTGAATGATGGAGACCCAAGATACACACATTTCATCATCCATGCGGTGAATGCACCATTACCCTAGAAGATGTTACACTTTAGTTGGGACTCTCAGTTGACGGCGAAGCAGTTACAGGGGGAAGTCTTTTGGAATAGGCTGACATGTGCCTTAAATTATTGGGTCAGATACCTTCTGGTAACTATTTAGAAGGCTCAAGACTAAAAATAATTTGGTTAGAAAGAACTTTCACTACACTCCCATAGAATCAACCGTATGAGATTAGAATGTATCACAGAGCATATATTTTAAGCTTAATTGGAGGAATATTATTACTCGATAAAACTGGTAACAGAGTTCATTAATGTATTCTTTAATTTTGCGAGATTTTAGGGTGGTTGGAAATTATAGTTGGGGTTCAACTTGTTTAGGATTCTTATATAGAGAACTTTATTGGGCTGCAACTAAAGGCATCTGTGACATTGGTGGTTGTTTATGGCTACTACAGTCATGGGCTTGGTATCGGATGCCATTTCTTGCACCGAGAGTTAGTGCATAGCCTGCATCACCTCTCGCGTTAAGGTAATAAACTTTAGTACTTCATTTATATTGCATTAGTGTAGAGGTTATACTTACATATAAATTATTACAAATTTGATATATACAGTAACAGATAGGGTGGTAGAAAAGATTATAGATTCACCCCAATCGAGCTCGAAAGTATCAGAAGAAGACTCGAACGCATCACTTTTGATAGGGTAAACATTTTAAAGTAGTTGATTAAAATACGTGTGTATTTAACCCTACATATGCCATATTGTTCAATAATAATTTTTATGTATTTTTGCAGTTTTTGTGGAATCCATATCATTCTAATGATATAATGGCATGCCTTTTAGTGGAAGCATATAGAAGTAGCCACATATGGCTTGCAAATACGGCACTAATATGCTTTCAAGTTGTAAAGTGGCACCAGGCGGATAGGGTGCTAGGTCAATTTGGGATGCAATAACCAATCCCTCAAACACCAGTGAACCTTGACAAAGTTCAAAACTTGACATGTGTGGTAATCATGTAAAGAACTGGGCCAAAAAGCATAGAAAATGGATCCGGTATTGGGAAAATCATTATATACTTATTGCATCTAGCTCTGACATAATGAACAACAATTTTGAGCTATCAGATGAATACATGAGATAGTTTTATGAATAATGTTGACCTTTTATTTTTTCATCATCGGGTGTTATTCAGAGGACGAGGCAACCTACTTCAGCAAATGTTCATAATGTTAATGCACCTAGGATGTCATTTAGTCATCTCGAACCAGAATGTAATCTTGGATTATCATTCATTCAATGACATTCTTTTAGTCATGCTAGGGATGATGATGAGGATAGGTGTTATTGGCTGGAGCCACCAACAAGTAGATTAGATACTGACCTTCTGACCCAGAGTTCAAGTCCAACATATTTGTCTACCATGTATCAGTATGGTACTCCAGTTTCAGACTATGGTGGTATGAGTACCTTGAATCCTTTTTATGGTGCAATGCTGCTTCCTCCAGTAGCTAGAATTCAAATCCTTTTTATGGTGCAACAAGTGGATTTTGATTTTGGGTTTCAGATATTACAGATGAAGCCACTCAAAAAGAAACCACTGAAGAAGAAGCCATTCAAAAAGAAGCACCGACGATGACAAAAAGAGATCGAGGATGTCAAATTCGAAGCACTCGTGGTAATGAAACTGAAAATATTGAATGACGAGTATTGCCACCATGTAATAGGAGAGCTCCACATTCTTGTTCAACACCACGCGAAAGGGCCCCCTATCAATAAAGTTTTATATGTAGTGATTTGTTTAATATGTATTTTTATCATTATTGTCATTTGTACAATATGTACTTTTAGCATTCAAATTTTTTTTGTATAATTTATATTTTTATGTTTTATGATCATTGGTATAGTACATTATATGGAACACGATGTATATGTTAAAATTGATTTTATTTAAAAATAAAGATTCTTAATATATTTCTTGAAGCCAGATTCTTGTGATATTGAAAAAAAATGTGACGGATGCATGGGGTATTAGATTCTTTCTGACATGACAGGAAAAAGATGACTAATGCCTAATAAATTTCTTGAAACCCGAAAGATGTAACAGATGCATGGGGTATCAGATTCTTTCTGACATGACAAAAAAAGATGACTAATGATACGATAGAGTGTAAAAAAAAGTGAAACTAATGCATAGTTTTTTTTACTCTATTATAAATACTTTAGTTCATTACTCTTATTTTTTATTCATTTTTATTATCATATTCTCTCCAATTTGTGTGAGATTTGTTTTTAGAGTTTATTGATAGTGCTTCTTTATTCTAGCTTTTGTTGTTTTTTGCTAAACATGAATTTGACAAGATGAGCAATAGGTTTGTCACACTTATCTACTTTGATGGACAAATTTTCAACAGCAAAGAAGGTGTTACTTTCTAAAGTAACTGTTCCAAAGGCATTAGTTTTGAGGAAGACATCACAATAGAGGAATTGAATGCCAAAATTTATACAAAAATTAAAGCTGGGATCAGAAGAAAAGTCTCGGAGATCAAGTATAGGCTTCCTATTTCTATGGGGGAAGGATGTGTCTAATATAGGAGTTTCCTAGTTGAAGATGACGATAATGTGAGATGCATGTTTGATGCCCATCAATAATTTCCTAATGTCGACATAATTGAGTTATATGCTGAGCTAGAAAATGTTAATGATGATGGTGGGCCTTCAAATATCCATACCGCATGCAACGTACATACACAAATGTCATGGCCATTTGACACTCTTAGATGTCAACCTCCTCTTGATGCACAAGTTATGATGAATAATTTTATTGAATCCTTCAATTATTCATCTGTGCCACCAACAATTCCTACCAATGAAGATAATGCGCCACACACCTCCATGATGATAGAGTCTCAAATTAGATGTGTTGAAATGGAAAATGGACGAGTAAGTTCATTTAATATTGATCTCGATCTTGATCAATAATCTGCACCCCACTATGCATATGTTGGAGACCTTAGTGATCCAAAAGAGTATGCTGAATTTGATGACAGTGACGACAATAATGATTCTGACCCAGATCCCAGCTAATATCAACATTCATCATTTGTCATCTACTATTAGATGTAGTGGTCCACTTCATTAGTTTCAGCCCATGTCCCATATGTGTACCCTCGATTTGGAAGCAATGCACATAGCAAAATTTTCAGAATATGCTTATACCTTAGGTATGCTGTCAACCTGGAATCCATCTACTGGTGATCTTTGTGTTGGGATGCAGTTTGCTACAAAAGAGGTGGTGCTTTTAGCTATCAAGCACTATAATATCAAGCACTCTGCAGATTATAAAGTTGTTGAATCTACGCTAACCAAGTATCACAGTAAGTGCATAATGTATGGCACGGGGTGCAACTGGAGTATAAGGGCAACGTTGTTAAAAAAGAAATAAGTTTGGGAGATACGAAAATACAATAGCCTTCATACTTGCACATCTGGACGAATTGCACAAGATCATATGAAATTAGATTCTAACATGATTCGCTCATGCATTTTATCTTTGGTCCAAGCGAATCCAGCCATTTATGTTTCAATTTTGGTCACGGAGATACGAAATAGGTATGGATACATGACCTCTTATAAGAAAGCATGGATAGCAAAGCAGAAGGCAATTATTCGACTTTTTGGCAATTTGGATAAATCCTACAATTATCTGCCAAAATGGTTAGGTACAATGCAATAGTTTGTTCCTGGCATAATAGTGGAATTACAGACCGTACCTGCATACAATGGCCAACTATTGGTGCAAGTAAGCGTTTTTTCCATCAACTTTTTTGGACTTTCAAGTCTTGCATTGAATGCTTTCCATTTTGTAAGCCTATTGTGTAAATAGATGGTACATTCTTTTATGAAAAATACCAAGGAACATTATTGTTAGCTGTTGCACAAGATGGTAATCGAAACATTGTTTCAATTACCTTTGCAATTGTAGAGGGTGAGACAAAAGAGGTATGATCATTTTTTCTCTGTAATTTACGTAGATATGTTGTTACATAACCTGGCATTTGCTTGATGTTTTATCAACATGAATCTATCATATCTGTTATCAGAGACTCAGGTAGTGCATGAAGACCTCCACATGCATATTCTGTATATTATATTTGACATATTGCAGCTAATTTCATGAGGAGGTTTAATAATAAGAACTTGCGTCAAAAGGTTGTTAACATGGGTATGTATTTGCAATTATGATTATTTAATCTCTTACACTTCTCTCAATTTTCATTTTTTAACAACCTGTTTACAAGTCTATAAATTATCATATGATTTTAACAGCGTATGAGTTAAGGCAACCTCATTTTCCATGTATTATTAAAATCTTCATGCAAAAAATACAGAAGCGGTCGATTAGATTGATAGGATCCCAAGGGAGAAATGGGCTCAATCATATGATGAAGGAAGATGCTATGGACATATGATAACGAACCTAGCTGAATGTATAAATTCAGTGTTGAAGGGAACTCGTCATCTTCCTATAACTGCTTTAGTCCAAGCAATGTATTTTAGGTTGGCTGAACTATTTGTTCAGATGGGGAACATACAAATAGTAATGATGGAGGCAGGACACACATACTACGAAACTGTCACTAATGCCATGCGAGAAAATCGAAGAAAAGCTAACTTTTATCTTATTTTTGGTTTACGTGAGCAAATCAATCTTTCCTAATTGAAGAGTTAGAGAACCCATAAGAAGAAGTTGTGGCTTCAAACTATAAAGTTAATCTTAATGAGAGGTGGTGTGACTGTGAAAAGTTTTAAGCACAAAGGTACTCATGTTCACATGTTGTTGTTGCTTGTACTCATGTCCATATAGATTGCATGCTATATGTGGACAATGTCTATAGACTAGAGACTATATCCAATGTCTATCGACATGAGTTTCAATCCATCGGGCATGAAGATTATTGGTCGAAATATAATGGTCCATAACTATGTCCTAATCTAGAAATGCAGATAGATCCAAAAGTTTAGCCAAAATTAAGTCTTATTCATAATGAAATAGACATCAGAGAGAGATGCCAACCAAAGCATTACGGATTTTGCATGAATGAAGGCCATAGTCATAATAAATGTCCTTACAAATCCAATACCTCGGGGGAAAGTTCAAATCAATGATAATATAGTAAATGATTTCTTATTGTAAAATTTTATACTTATATATAATTTGAAGTTGTTTAAATTTTTATATCTAATTTTCAAATATTAGATATTTATATTTGTACTAAATTTAATATAAAAAATTAAAAATCTATAATATTTATTCTAGTATAAACCAAAAATTTATCATTTATCTAATTATAGCAAAAAAATAAAAAAATTAATAATTTGTGTTGGGGAGTTCCCATAGGTCATTGAGAACTCACCATCCAGTATGGTGAGTTCCCAACAAATTTTATCTTAGGCATGCGAAGTGGCGAGTTCTCAGTTGAAAAATAAAAACAAGAACATTTTGGGAATTAAATTGAAAATAGCGTAAAATTGGAAATAAAAAAAATCAATATTCGTATAAAAAAGCCATTATTAAAGCCCCGCTTCACTAGGGCAAGGTTTTTTTAATTTTTAATAATTATTAATAAAATTTAAATTTTATAAAATAATAATTATTTATTTAAATTTTGAATAGGGAATTAAGTTACGAATTTTAAATCGATTTATGAGTCAACTTATACATTATTGGGTTGAAATATATTATTTAAAAATAAAATAAAATAAAATAAAATAATTTTTTGTAACTTTTTTCAAGTGAGTCGAGTACGAATCTTAAATAAACGTACAAGTTAATATGTAGACTAATCAATTTAAATAAATCATTTAAAGTTAAAATAAAATAATTTTATTTTAATTATTTTCGAGCTAGTCGAGTGTGGATTCTATATTGATCTGCAAGTCAACGTAGAAATCAACACCTTTAAATTAATAATTTTAAAATAAAAGTAATTAATAAAATAATTTTTTAACTTTGTTCTTAAGGTCAAGTACAAGTTTTAAATCGATCCTTAAGTCAATTTGCGGATCAATCCTTTTAAATACATCATTTAAAACTTAAATAAATTACTTAATAAAAAAATTTAAATGTAAAATATAAAAAAATAATGGAATAAATTTTTTTTTTATTTCTTAAGCGAATTGAGTATGAATTCTAAATCAACTCATGAGTTACTATGCAGACAAATCCTTTAAATACATTATTTAAAAATAAAAAATAATAATAATTAATAAAATATTTTTTATATTTTTCTGAAAAGGTTGAGTATGAATTTTAAATTGACCTGTTAGTTACTGTATAAATTAATCCTTTTAAATACATAATTTAAACATAAAATAAATTTTAAAAAATTAAAATAATTAAAAAATAATTTTTTATTTTTTAAATAAGTCAAATACAAATATTAAATCAATATATAAATTTTCATCCATCCTTTAAAAATAAAAGTAAAGAAATTAAAATAAAAACTTGTTAGAGTAAAAATGACCAACGCATGGTGGGTAAAATCCGCCTCAGGGATTATTTTCATCTACAGGTAGCGAATGCTTTCCTTGTTCAAAATTATTTATTAGAATGGTTATTTTTATAAATAGTTTTTTAAATGATAATTTTTTTTTTAATTTTCTTCAAATAAAAAATAGCTCTTGCTACCTTCTCCTCTCTATGCTACAATTAAGGATAGTAATTGGGTGAGTTTGAGCAAGTTTGCATCAGATCATTTTAAGTTTAGTATTCATATATTTTTTTTAATTCAAGCTGATTTGGGTTTAGACCAATTCCAGATCAGGTTCTTTTGGATTCAAACCAATTCAGGTTCGGGTCTATTTAAGTTCGGACTCTTTCAGGTTTAGTTCAGGTTCAAGTCGGGTTTGGGTTTGGGTAAGTTTTATATCATTTTTTATTTTATGTTAAATATAATCACTTTTATGTAATTTTGAATTCTAAGTCCAGGCTTGAATTTGCCTCAGTTTGACCTAAAAATATCTTAGTTCGGTTCGATGGCCTTAGCCGTGGCCCAAAAAAATTTTAAATTCTAAGCTCAGGGCCAAATTTGGCCTGGTCAACCTACTTAAGTATAAATCATTATTTATAATATTAAAAAGTTATTTTTATATTAATATTTATATATTTTATAATTAAATTTAAATAAAAATATATTATTTTGGTTTAAAAAATATTGTTTCTAGTCAAACTTGCTTAAAACTTAAAATCTGATACATGGGCCCGATCGTGCCAGGCTTATGGGGTTGGGCAGGCTATTTGGCCTATAGGTAGGTCTAATTGCTAGTCCAACATATGATTTTTTTTTATATGGTATTATCTATTATGGCTTCCATATTTTTTAATTTATCTTAGTATTTTATTATACTATTATCAGACTCTATTTATCATTACTTGAAATAGTAATAATAATAATAATAATAATAATAATAATAATAATAATAATAATAAGTATTTAAAATTTTATTACTAACATATATAAACTCTCAATATTTAATAAGTTCAACTAATTAAATTATAGAAAATGTAATAAATAGATAATATACTTTATTGACAATATTGTCAAGGCTTATTATATGATTTAGTTTTTGATAAATTATTATTTTATATTATATAAACATGCTCAAGGGTCGAGCTACTCACTCAGCCCAATTGAACTTAAGCTTAGGTTCTCATATATTTATTCCAGACTAATCCAACATGACTCGGAACAATGATTTTAAATTAAAATGATATATATTTTATTTAAATTTAATTATAAAATATATAAATATTAATAAAAAATATTCTTTAATATGATGAAAAGTAATTTTGGCTTAAAAAGTAGGTTTGGGCACATTAAATAAGAGCTTGAGCTTAGGATTTTAAAAAATTTGAGCCACAGCCCAGCCCGACCATAAGTAGGTTTAATCATATATAAAATACAAATTAAGTTTTTGATATTTAGTTAAATTATATGTGATATTAATATTTAATATTTAATTCATTTTTGATATGATATTATCTATTATGGCTTGCATATTTTTTATTTTATCTTATTATTTTGTTATACTATTATATACTTTAATTATCATTACTTTAAATAATAATAATAATAATAACAACAACAACAATATTCAAAGAAGTATTTAAAATTTTACTACTAACATATATAAACTCTCAATATTTAATAAGTTTAACTAATTAAATTAAAGAAAATATGATAAATAGATAATATTTTTTATTGATAATATTTTTTAAAACTTATGATATGATTTGCTTTTTGATAAATTATTATTTTATCTTATATAGAACTGCTCAAGGGTCTGGCTACCTATCTGGCCCAATTGGGCCTAGGCCGGGTTCTCATACTTTTGTTTCAGATCGCTCGATTCACTTGAAACAGTAATTTTAAATTAGAATAACATATATTTTATTTAAATTTAATTCTAAAATATATAAATATTAATAAAAAGTTATTTAATATGATGAACAATAATTCTAGCTTAAACAGATGGGTCTGGGTCAAATAAGGGCCTAGGCTTAAGATTTTTAAAAAAAATTGGGCCATGACTTGGCTCGACTCATGTACAGGTTTAATCGTATATAAAATATAAAATAAGTTTTTAATATTTAAAATTATTAAAAGAATATTAAAATAAAAGATAATTAAAGTTTTTTATTTATAAAAAATTATATAATTATAATTTCATCATATTTATTTTTAGTGCTAAATTCGGGTTTGAGTTCCTTCAGTTCATGTTCGGGTCATTCGGGTTTGGATTTTCTCGTGTTTGGGCTATTGACTTTTTGGTCAAATCATGTTAGATTTGGGTTTAAGCTCGGGTTTTTTCGAACGGATTTTCAGATTTGGGTTCATTTTGTCACCTCTAGCTACAATATCACTTTGGTATAATTTTGATTTATAGCTAGGATGTAAACTTGGCTTCACCCAGATGATTTATTATAACATTTTATAAAATATTATTTTAAAAAATAAATACTAGTGTAATAATTTATTGTTATTTTTATAATTTTTTATTTGCGTGTTTGTCGTAAAATTGAAATGTTTACAAATGATTCTTTTAAGAAATCTATTTTTTTATATCTTAATATATTATAATATAAATATAATCATATTACATGACAAAAATAGATACATGTGTTAAAATTTATATAAAATAAATTATTAACGTATCAAAATTTATATAAAAATATATTACTTAATTACAATTATAATATAAAAAAGTAATATGGACACTCATACTACTACATATGCTACATTGGGAATTATTTGAATAATGTCAATTAAACATAAAAATTTCAAAAATAAAATGATTATACAAAATAAACACAGAGAAAAATAATTAAAATATGACACGATACAAGAAAATGAATGCGTCACGAATATACGAAAATGTCAAAATTAATACAAAATGAATTATTAATGCATCAAAATTTATATAAATATAATACTTTGAATACAATTATGATCGCATGAAAAAATAACACTAACACAACAACATGTGGCATTATATTGAGAGTTATTTAAATAAAAATTAGACTCACCAATTTTTAATATGATATGATTATATGATACTAATGAAAAATAATTAAAAATATGATACAACAAAAAAAATAATATTATATGAATACACAAATATATCAAAATCTATATAAAATGAATTAACTTGTAAAAATTAACATATATATATAATACTTTAAATTCAATTATAACTCAAAAATAACACGAATATGACATAAATATATAAAACATCACAAAAATATAAAAAAAGGCAAAGGAGGCAATAACTCTTTAGGGATTGCTTTAATATATTCTTCAAAAATCTTAAAGATCATTATTAGTTTATTTGTGTTGTATCTCAATTGTATTAAGGCATTCTAATGTAAATTTTGATATGTTAATAATTCGTATTATATAAATTTTAAGACATTCATGTATTCTATCACTTTTGTATAATTTTTATTATATTTTAATTATTTTTTCATATCTTGATCATGTCATTTAATTTTAGTTGCAAAAAGTTAAAACATTTATTTTGTTATTAATAATTATTTATTGTAATAACTATAAATTGTAAATATTTATCCTTAAGTTGCAACTTTGTAATTTCCCACAAAATTGAAAAGAGAAAAAAACATGCGTCAAGCTAATGTTCATTTCTTTGATTAGGATCATATTACATTACTTGCGGTAATATAAGATTCAGTCATGATATTACTATATTTGTTTCAAAAATATTATCAAATCTTGATAATGTGTTATTACCTACAGTAGCAAGATAATATAAGGGATAATGTCATTATTACCTTTTTATGAGGTTATGTAACATTCTCCCAGTAATGTGAAAATTGTGCCAGTTTTACCCTCATTTTTAATGTTTTTAGGTTATTTTGACTTAAAACTTAAATAAATTTATAACCTAAAATTACTTATCTAAATAAAATTAATTTAATAATTAAAACAATTTTACTTACAAATTTATTTAAACTTGATATTTTTTATTTCTTAAATGAAATATTATAAATTTTATTGTTTGATATGTAACTTTCTTTTAAGAGAAAAATAGATATAAATTATTAAATATTAATTTTTTATTGTAAAAAATACTTTATTTATTTATTTATATTTTAGGAGGGGTTCAGGCAATTTATCTCTAATATCATCTTTTTCCTGAAAGAATAGCAAAACCATCCTCAACAATTAATAAGGATTTTTCCTTTGATTCAAGATCCAGTGTTGCATTCAAAATCAAGATCATAATTGCCATATTAAGAGCTAACAGTATATGGCATGCCTTTATCCATTTGTTCTATTCAATTACTTCATCCATTTATTCCTCTAGTTCAAATTATAATACTATTTTATTTTAGCTTTATGTAAAAATATTATATTTTTATTTTCTTAATATTCAACACATGGTTTTATTTCATTGTTGTAATTATGCATTTGTCTTATAGTTAAAAACATAAAAATGCATGCAAAGTACATGTATTACAATATATGTATAATTTAACTTTTTTATCATGAAATACTGATAATATATCTTTGAACATGCTTAATTAAAATAAGGTATAGAAAAAAATTCAACACACTGGTGTATATTTGTAGTTAGTCAAATTACATATTTTAAAATAAAAAATACACACTATTAGTTAAAAAAATTACCACTTATATTACAAGTCACTACTTAATATTAACTTATATAAAGGCAAAGGTATTTTAGTAATGTGATAATTCTAGATTCCTAGCTAACCAAACATATTAATCCTCAATAAAGGGAGAGTTAATTAAATATAAGCATGTAAGATTGACAAAAATGTGATTTCATTATCTCGAAAGGAGAAATCCCACTACCAAAAGTAGTAAAACATTCTTCGTACCAAACGCCCCTAGTATGATGTTATAAATTGAAAATGGTTAAAGTATTCACTAAAGTTATTAAAATAGAAAAAAATTATATAATTATTATAATTTTTTAAAAATTTTATAAAAGTATTGATTAAATATAAATTTTTTTAGAAAATGTGAAAAAATTATTAATTGGTGGTCTGTATAGACGTGGTTAAAGGAATCATATTACAATTTACATACTAGATTGTGACATTAAAAAATTTTATTTAAAGTAGTGGGTAGTTTTTTAGACAAAAATATTTTAAAAATAATAAAATTAATTAAGTATTTATGTTTATGCTAAATGTCATATTTACCTTTTATTTTATAAATTTATTATAATCCAATTTGAATTTTTTTTTGTCATTTTGTCACTTAATTGATACTACTTGATTCAATAAGTGACACTAAATTCAGTCAAATATTTTATTAATAGTATAAACATCAAGTCAAAATAACAACCAACTGTAAAATAAGAACTATTGTGGGACCACACCTTCTCTTCTTATTTGCATTGAAACTAATTTGTTTTAAAAATATATATCCATATATTTTTTATTCAGTATATATTTAGATATGAGTATAAATATATGATCTTTTAAAAATATGAAAAAATTTTAAAAAATTAATTCTATCCGTATTGGACTCATATTTATATCTAACATTCACTTTCGAATTTAAGTAATGTAAGGATTTACTTACATTAGCATAAAATTAATTAATTTTACACATCTTCTTTACTTCATGTACATAAATATGTTAACAAACTAATCGTCAGATTTAAAAATATAATTATACTTATCTTGTAGCAAAGTTTTAAATTGATCTCATATCTCTGTTATATCAATTGATAATATCATATTTTTTAAATTATATTTAATAGTTAAAAGTTTTTTATATCAATGAATAATTAAATATTTTTAATTTATTTAAAATTTACATATGTAATGTACATGAGTTAGCATAAAACCGTATGGTTGAATTAAAAAATTTAATTTATATACAAAATTATAAATTAATTTTACTTCACATTAACGTAAATAAACTACTCTTTTCCATATATATATACATATATGAGGAGAGATCCACTTACACTAGTATAAAATTAAACTAGTTTTACATACTTGTATAACTTTATATACAATTCATATTTGTTTAATTTGACCATTGTATTTTATTTTCTATTCGCGTAGTTCGTGCACATTAAGTTTTGAGTCAATTAAAAATGTTTAATTATTTATTCAATGTAAAAAACTTTTAACCATTAGATATATATTGAAAATACTAGCATTCTCCATTAGTATGATTGAGATGCCAGATCAATTCAAAACTTTACGTGCATGATAAGTACAATTATATTATTAAATGCAAAAGTTGATTTGTTAAAATTTTAATTCTATAAAAAGTTATGCAAGTGTGTAAAATTAATTTAATTTTACATTGGTGTAATTAGATCTTTCTTATATATATATATATATATATATATATATATATATATATCTAATTAGAGCTCCA
>JBBYHM010000011.1:842418-888843 GCA_038381775.1 Adansonia rubrostipa | reverse complement strand
ATATATTATATATATGATATATAATATAAATTATATATAAATTATACATATTATATATAATATATATTATATAATACTTATATAATATATATAATATATGATATTATAAACATTATATAATAATATATTTTATATAATGAAAATAAAAATATTTTACACTAAATAATGAATTACTATTTAAAAACTATTATATATTAAAAAATATTTTATATTAAATCTTGGATTATTATATAAAAATAAAAAATAAAAAATATTTATATTGAATCTTAAATTATTTTTGAAATAATTAAAAATAATATATATTATATACAAACTATATAATATATATTATATTAATATATATCATATAATAAAAATAGAAATATTTACCCTAAATTTTAAATTACTATTTAAAAATAATAAAAAAAATATTTTATATTAAATTATTTAAAAATAATAAAAATAAAAAATATTTGATATTAAATGCTAACATCATTGCCCAGTGAGAATTACAAATAAGTAAAAGATAATAATAATTATTAAAAAGATAAAAGCATGAAAAAATAATTCTAAAAAGGAAATAACAATATTAGAAATATTAATAAAAAAAACTTTAATTACCATTTTACCTCTATTTTTCATCTTATTTTTTGGTTGCCTTTCTCTTTAACAGTAATTTAATGAAAATTATAAATTATATAAATTAAATTATAATATGCATTATTTATTGTTTATTTTTTTGTTTGCAATATTAAGGATTAAAATTTTTTCTCAAACAAAGATCTCCAAAGATAGTGAGTTATGATTATCTTACTAAACAAGAATAATCAACTGTATTTTTTATTTTTTGCTTATAAATTTTATTTTATTTTTGTTTTTATTGGAATCTCATCCTCTCACTATATAAAAATAATTAGCTTCAGCATATATAAATCCATGTTCAAGATGATATCAATCATACATGAACACGACTGCTTTGAATATCCATTTTACATTTATTTGTACTGTATCGTATATCTAATTATAGTAAGTCGTACATTTAACTATAGGAAGTCATATATTTAGTAATTATATTTTAATATAAACTATTTTAATATTTTATTATATATTATATAATATATTATTATGTTATTTTTATAATATTATATATTATTTTATATATGTATTATATAATATATATTATTTTAAATTTTTAAAAAATAATTTGGATTGAATATTAAATTTTTTTTAATTTTTATTATTTTTAACTAGTTTTTTAAAATTTAATATAAAATATTTTTTATATTTTATTGTATATAATATATTATTATATTATACTTATAATATTATATTATATTACATATGTATTATATATATTATATAATATATATAATATATATTATTTTTAATTATTCAAAAAGTAATTTAATTTAATATCAAATATTTTTAAAAATTTTTATTATTTTTATATTAATCTAGTATTTAATATAATTCAAGATTATTTTATAATTTGAGATTTAATATAATATTTTTAAGATATATAATTAATATGTAATATATAAAATTATATATATTATATATAATTTGTGGAGGGGTCGATTTCCAACATATATAATATATAATATATATCATATAATATATTATATATAGCATATAATATATATTTGAGATTTAATATAAAATTTTTTTGTTATTTTGTAAATAATATTTTAAAATTTAATATAAAATATATTTTATTTTTTATTATTTTTGAATACTAACTCAAGATTTAATAAAAAATATTTTCACATATTTTATTATTTCTAAATACTATTTTTGATATATATAATTTATATATATAATTTATATATTTTTTATATTTATAATTTATATATATAGTTTATATATATGAAAGAGTTGATTCCAATAAAAGAAAGCATGATTAAATAATAATTATAATCTCTTTATTAATAATTGTAATAATTATTTTTTTTAAAATAAATTTTTTACTTTACATTTTTGTTAAAATTACCATTTCCACCTTTATAGCAGTCCCCCTAAAGTTACCGGGGTTAAACACATTTTTTCTTTTTTTTAACCAATGATTGAGATGAAGCTGATGGAAAGTTAATTTTGGCCGGTGTATGCTAGAATTTTCCTAGGAGCACTGGTTGACAAAATTTTATCTCATAATCAGTCCAGTAAGCTTCGTCTACATCCAACAGGGCCATAGCTGATAGAGGACAACAGTAAAAATAAATGAAACACAGATGAAACTCAGCAGAATACAGCAGCCCTGCACGGTAATCAGTGAAATTATGAGGTCCATATTTATTTAGTGATGAAATTTTACGACATATATCAAATGCAACTAGGATTTATACTCAGGCGATAATGTGGCAGGATTTTTCTTATTTTCGTATATTTTATATTGATAATGAATATAGATATTCATTTAAAGTTTAAATAATTTAAATAATTAAATAAAAGTTAAATACAATAATGTAATTTGAAGTCAAGATTTTAAAATTTTTTTCAGTGTATTGTTATTTTAATTTTTAATACTTTATATGTTACATTCAATTTTTTAATAGAGAATCACGTATTAATGATAATGCATAGAATGTAAATAAACAATTTGGTTGAAATCTATTGAAAAATCCACCAACATTTTCCCCGATACCTATTCCATTCAAAGGCATAAATAAATATACGAAAAATGATTAATTAGATTAAGTTAGTTATTCAAATAGTTTAGCTAACAAATTTCACAAATTGGATCATAGACATAATTATCTAAATAAAAATTCATTTTTGAATGATTGGAAATTTACATTCTAATTTTGTTGATAATTAACACATACCTTAAACAATTATAATAATTTATGTTCCTTAAAGTATCTAAATCTTAGCTTTATGTGGGTGTCAAAAGAAATAAAAAGTGAATCACAATTAAAAAGTATGGTCTATACAATCAAAAAGCAAGCTTACACAAAATCGAAGTAACCTGAACTTGAAATAGACAAAAACCAAAAATGAATCAAACTCAAAAAATAACTAATGACTCCGATCCAAAGTGACCCAAACTTGATTAAATCTAATGTTAAACCGAATTGACCTAAACTTAAAATAACCTAAAACTTAAATTATTCGAATTTAAAATAACCTGAAAACAAATATAATCAAAATCGATGTGACCCCATAATGGCCCCAAACAGAATCCAACTAAAGTTGGGAAATGGCTCTTCTGAGATTAATCCACCCAAAACCCAAAAAACAAAGACCAAACAAAAAAAAAAGAGAAGTGGACACCTTGGCTTGCCAAAGATTTGTCTAAAATTTATTTATAGGACTTGAAGCAGAATATGAAGAAAACAAGCTTCAACAAGTTGAAACATTATCCTATTTCCTTTTCCATTGGACTTAGCGAATTTCCTTATTCATTTCATTTAGTGCAAAAATGTTCGATGTAATCACATGGCATCACTCACTTCTAACTAAACGTTCAAAGCCTTGGCAAAATACTCTTTTAGAGCAAATTCTTCGAACATATTTATTGCCTTCCCGAGTAAGCTAAATTAAAGCCGGAAGATTGGTTTCATTAGTCTTTAGACAATCGGGCTTTACTATTAGTTTTCGACCCTTATCCGAACCACCAATAATGCCGCAAGCCTCAATTAGCTCTATCGTGCTCTTGCCCTCTCTTTCTCCTCTTTCGACTTCAATGAATAATAGTGGGACAAGAAACCCCATACTCCTATTCTTTTACTTCCATGTTAGCATCACTAACAGGTTGCTTACACCTATAATAGAGCTTGAAATTTCCTTTTACAACATAGGGCTCAATAGACTCTTGCTTGTCACACACAAAGCAATTGCCCTGCCAGAGGCTCTACGTTTTGGGAACTTCCTCTAGGTATCCTCCAGGTATTT
Organism: Adansonia rubrostipa; assembly: GCA_038381775.1. Lineage (NCBI taxonomy): Eukaryota > Viridiplantae > Streptophyta > Magnoliopsida > Malvales > Malvaceae > Adansonia > Adansonia rubrostipa. The sequence continues at coordinate 884,973 of JBBYHM010000011.1, read as the reverse complement.
CAAAATGATAGACTTAATAAAGATTAAAAATCATAAAACAAGGACAGAATGGTCATTTTTACAAATTAATATAGGAAAATGGGATGTTATCTTCATTGAATGTGAATTAATGAAGAGTTGTCTAATTTTAAGGGTGGATTGTTAAGTTTAACAAACAATTTCATCTAAATATAACTCTTGAAGGCTATGATACTCGAATTTGTATGTAAGTATCAGATGCGAGTATATTAAATTTTTAAAGTTTTTTCACGTATTTAAAGGTTTATATCCCATGCTCATGCCTAAAAATATGTTGGACATAGAGGTATTGGACATGAGTACTTAAAAAAAAAGTTGGAGCAATATAAACTTAAAAGCTAACTTTACTTAAAAAACAGTAGCAAAGCATCACCAAACATGATGGAACGTAGATAAGGTTCAAACGTAAAAACACTTCCCCAAAACTTCTACTGAGCAGAAAACTTAAAGCTTTCTCACATCAAATTCCTTTTAAGTAATACATCACAAACTACTTTGACATTTTATGTTTTGGAATCTTTGAATCTTTACTAGTGCTTTCATTGAACCCTTTCTTCCCCACATTTTCATGCTCCACACCCGATCCATCAAGTTGGAACTGGCCCTCCACCAAAGATGGGAACTCAAAATGTTATGGCACATGGATTAACTACTCCTTTGAACATCCTAATTCTAGTTTTCATAGCTATTGTGAACATCAATTAACATCTAAATACGAGCATAATAAGCAATAGATCAGTTAAAACATTTAGGTCCAATCCCTTTATTACTTCTAATTTTTCAAAAGGTAGCCAAAGTCAAGGTTAGCTTATTCGCAAACCAACTTACTTCTAAATCCAATCAAAACAAGTTAAAAGTTTCGATAGCATGGCGAATTATAAGTATTTATCATTAATTTTTAACTCAAGAATAAAATTTATTGGCACCATGACATGCTAATTGGCTTATTGTTATTGAATTCAATTCAGTTAGCATGTGAAATCAAAACGAAAGATAATAACATCAGAAACCTCTTAAAATATGCACAAAAGAACTTGATAAGCTTGGAATAATAAACATCCAAAATTAAAATACTTCAGACGAATGTAAATATCAATAGAATAATTATAATACTGTATAAAAAAACTTAAAACATATTTGTTGCAACATAACCGGATGGATTTCAGAAAGGAATAGATCAACCTCTGCAAGGAACAAAAACCGTTAAATGCTACTAATACTCTTCCACAAAGCCATAATATAAGAAAAAAAAATAGTGTCACACTGAGCATAAGGTTGTTACCTCAAAGGTTTAAACTAAACTATAAGAGCTAGTGAGCTACGTAAATTCACATAGATAAGCCATCTAGTCAAAAGCTAGATGTGAAAGAGCAATCCTTTAAGACAAACATGGGTCTCATCAAAGCAGTTTTGAATGGTAAACAACACAGAACTCAAAAAAACTAATGATACATGAAAAATCACAACGAAGTGATCAAAAAGTTGAGACAAAGTTTGGTAACGGACAACACCTGGTCATTAATCAAAGCATTCCAACCTGTTGGGGTAACATACTTTCCAACATTTTCAATGGTGTTATATATGGCACTCCAAAAGTAAAAATCTGCTTAAGAAAAGAAAACATTATTATAAAAGATGTCAAGAAATGACAAACTAACTCAAAATAAAAAATAAAAATAAAAAAAGGCCACCCACTATTTCACTTCTAAAGAAAACACCTCTTTCTTCAAGTTAACTTTCGAATGGTCTCATCAAAAGGGTACATCCTCACTTAACAGCAATAGGAGAACTATTAGAGCGTCCATCATGAACAGCTTTCTGGCTATCTAGAGATTCTATATGCCTTAACCCATTTTAGGCGTTCAATAGTTTGGATAAATCTAAGGATTCTTTGCATTGATTCCTATGTGCCAAAAGATGAAACTTTGCATGCTTTTAGAATTCAGGTAGAAAAACATCAAAACATACAATAGAACTCCTCCTAATTATCGTCCAACATTCTTCAAAATGTTTTAAGTAGCTTATATTATAAAACATAAATGAACAAAGCGCAGCAATGTGTTAAAGCAAAGAAAAAGATGATTGAAGGAATTGAAAAGTACCAAGTCTTAGTGAAATTGCTTCAAGGATTTGCGCAAATCAGAATCTCTGGTCCAAAGGCAAAATAAGAATTAGGATAGTAATGGTCGTAGAGAAGTGCTGGATGGTATCATATTTACCCTTTAAGATGAAAAGAAACTACAAGAATTAAAAGGAGGGGTATTAAGAGGGAGATTAAAGATAAGTTGAGAAGTATAGAAGTAATAGAAGAAGATGAAGACTAAGATAGCATTCTTCTCATGGCCAACAATAGAGGTGATCTACAACTTAGCATTAACTACTACTTTTCCTCAATTTAGCTTGTTTTTGTCCTCAATTTTGCTTGTTCTTATTGATAGGCTATTGTCACGAGCTTGAACTTTAACCTAGCAAACCGATCATGCAACATTAGGCTTAGAAATAATTTTTTGTATGGCTAAGTCAGCCTTTAAACACTTAAAAAAGAACGCAAATTCTCTTAATGAACTAAAGCCAAAAAATCTTAACAAAATTAAGCAGAAAAAAAGAACACAAAGAAAATAGAGAAGAATATTTAAATGTATTACGAAAGCTTTGATAGGCAGCGAGGTGCCTATTTATAGTTTATTTATAGTTGAATTCCCTAATATCAATAGCTTAGATTAAATCTAATGAACTGCTAAGATTACATTTATCTACAAATATTTAGAATCTCAGATAAATTAAACTTTATTAACTCTATCTATTTAAAGTTTTAAATAAGTTAGAGCAGTTGTGTTTAACTAAATCTCTACGCTTTTAGAAACTGAGCCTTTTAGAATTCTTCAGGTATTGCGCCTATTTTAGTGGGCCAAGTTGCTATATGTAACTTGTATCTTTGGGATTGGGATACTTATAGGTTCATTTATTTGTGATGCCATCCAACCCTTTAGATATTGGGATACCTCTAGGTCTGAGGTGAACCCCAAGGCTGTTTTGGTAATTTTTTTAAAATCGAGTCTTAGAAATAACTGGGATGCTTTTATATCGAAGGTGTATATTTAGGATAGATTCATCAATTCTTATCATCTTAGTGTCAAATAAGATACCGGGATACTTTCATGTCGAAGATATACCTTAGGGGCATTTTGATAATTTTTTCTAAAATCAAGTCCCAAAGTAGTCGTCAGGATGCTTTTTTATGTCAAACGTGTATATTTAAGATAGATTTATCATTTTTTGATCATTTTATTGTCCATTAGGGTTATCAGGATACTTTTATGCCAAAGGTATACCTCAAGCGCATTTTTAGTAATTTCACGTTAGAACCAAATCTTATATGATTACTAGGATATTTTCATATCAAAAGTATACTTTAGGAGGGGTTTGTCATATTAGACCTTTGTTGGGCCTTAGGGTCAATATTTTAATAAAATCGAATATTTTTTAAAATTAAGGCAATGTCTCCAAGTTAAAATAGTACGTAAAATATCTCTCAATATATAAGAGGGATTTTATGGATTATTTTAAATCCTTTTTAAATAGAAAGTTGGGATTTTTAATTTTCTTAGAGTAAAACCTTTTGTATTTCATAAGTTCTGTAGTGGGATACAACAGAAAATAATAAAAAACTTTCATATTCTCTTGGTTCTCCAACAAGGTATGGAAGATGTTTTGATTTTCAAAAATATTAAAACTTGATTTTCTCATCCGAAATAATAAAATTTTTCATAAAATTTAAATTTTGATGGGAATTATAATTAAATATCGAATATTAAAATTAAAAAAATCCTTTACTGTTGTCATGGCTTTAGTTAAATCCTATACACCTCTTTCTTGCAACTCTTAATTAGCCTCGGGTTTTAATCCATCCATGAATGAAAAAAAAATCTTCGTTTTTCCTCAAATTTGAATTTTGGAGTATGAGTTCACTGAACTCTTGAATATGCTCACTAATTATGCTTTGTTGAATAAGCCGTCGTAAATTACATGCACTTTATCCTCTATATACTTCAGGTAAAACTACTACTTGAACTCAATTTGAACACCTCATAGGTTTCAATGGCGGTGCCTTCTATCTTGTCGTCCCTACACGTATGATACCACCATAACAAAGCTATATCAGTAAAATACATGAAGGCACTATTTACATTAGTGGCATTATTTTCGATGCCTAATACTCAAAAGTATTGCTCTATCCCTCAAAAAAAGTTGTTAACAAACTTCGTGGACTTATTCTCTCGAACTCTTTTGGTTAAAGGACCTTTATTCTATGTTTAGGTGTTTGGCCAGTACACTACCACTAATAGCAGCTTTACATGACAAGAGCTCCTCCATGAACTCTTCCATCTGCTTCTTCATGGCCTCCACCATGGCTTGAAGGGCATTATTCTTTCGAGTGAGAATATCTATCGCCGACTTGAGAGCATCTTATGGCTCTTCACTTTCTCAAGGTTCTCCTGTATATCTTTGATGGTCATCTCAAGCATGGCCACCTTGCCATCCATGGCCAATAGTACATCTATTCAACTATTGGCCTTTTTTCCCCTCCCATGAGTCTTTGGGACCTTTTGTGTCTGGTTTCTGCTAGATACGTCATTTTGATTGTCAGCACCTTCATAAACCTCAAGCTCTGATACCAACTATCACGAGTGCGATCTTAGACTTGAAAAATGCTTCCTCATATGCCTAAGTCAGCCTTTAAATACTCAAAAGGGGAACCCATATTATCTTAAGGCACTGATGCTAAAAAAACTTAGGAGAGCTAAGCAGGAAAGAAAAACACAAAAAGAATTGAGAAAAATGCTTGAATGTATTACTCAAGTGTTTGATTATACAAATGAGGCTAGAGGCTTTAGACAAGCCTCTATTTATAATTGAATTCCTCATACAAATGTATTACTTGTGTGTTTGATTTTATAAATGAGAATATGAAGGCTTTTATTTATAGTTGAATTTGTCAAACATCAATAACTCAGATTAAATTTAATGGACGATTGAGATTGAACTTATCTACAAATATCTTAAATCCTAGATAAATTTATACTCTATCAATTTATCTTTCTAGAGTTTTAAACAAGTTGAAGTAGTTGTGTTGACTGAATCTCTAAGCTTTTAAAAATTGACCCTTCTAGAATTTTCTAGCTATGGGGTTTATTTTGGTGGGTCAAGTTGCCACATATAACTTGTGTCTTTAGGCTTAGGTTGATTACTGCGACCTATGATATTGTGCAATATTTATAGGCCTATTGGGTAAAATAAACAATAAAATGGGATCATTTTAAATCCATTTGTGCAGTACCCAAAGGAAAAAAAAGGTCCATTTATGGCTAAAATATTTCATAAAAAACACCTTTGAGCTATTTTATTAATGATTTTAGGTAAGCCTTTATACTTTTATTGTATTCAAATAAATTGTTTTCTTTTGATTTGCACTCAAATAAGTCTTATTTCATGTGAAAAATTATGCAAAAAGCTTATTTATGTATAAATTAAAGGTTAAATATTCATTTGATATAAATGGAATATCAAAGATTTATTTAGATGAAAAATGTTAAGTTTTATTTAAATGCAATAAAAAAAAATTTTTTTCTAATAAAATTTAAGTTTTTTTTTTAATTATTTAGCCTTAATATAACTTTCTAAGTCAAAAACATATTGGCATTGGGTTATAAAAAGTTTAGGGCATTCTTATTCATATTCTAAATATTAATACTTTATTTTTGGGTAGACTACACAAATTTAATACGAATTTTCATAATTGATAAAATTAAATGGTTTCATCAAAATGGTATCCATCAATTATGTCCAGGCAATCGTGATTATAAATGTGGCTGATCAGCTAGGGTTCAAACTGGCAATTTATTTATTTTTTTCTCAAAATTTAACAAGTTAAAATAAATTCAACTTAATTTTTTTTCTTAGCCAAATTGAATATTTTCATTTGCATCAAATGTTTGTTTTTTCCTTTTGGCATGAATCTTCATTCAAATAATTACATATTTACAGTATGACTTACGATTTTATTAAAATATTTTAGTTTTGGATAATATTATAAGATATAGTAATATACTAATAATTTAGACTTGACCTAATTGTCATCCAGTTAGAAATATTTTGAAAATGCAAAATTTGAACCTTCACTTTCTTTCTTTCACATCTTAGTATGTAATGTAAATAAGAATATAAAAATATATATTGGTCTAAAAGCTTATTCACAACTAACAATTCATTTGTATGTGTCGTATTTTGCGTATGTTTTCATATTAATCATGCAAATATAAACACAATATAAATTATTAAATGTGTTAATATCTTAAATATGAATATAATATGCTTATTAAACTTAACGTATTAATCGTATCAATTATGTTTAATTATGTCATATTATATTTATTACATTACTTTTATATTTATTAGATGTATGTTTATATTGTAATTTTTTACCATGTATAAATTTTTTAAATCTATTGCAAGTCCCAAAGAAATAAAATATATCTAAAATTGTTATTTAGTACACCAATAAAAGAATTTTTTTTTTAATTTCACAAATTAAATTATAAAGCTACCACATGTCTTTGGTATTTATTTTAAAAAATAAAGCATACAATAATTTTTTTAATTTTATTTATAAAATTAAAAATTTTCATTAATATTATGCCAAATAACTGCTATACGCCTTTCTACCTTTTAAGTAGTCAACATTTGCTAAAAGTTAAATTTGCATCGGAGGAAGGAGGGCATTTATCCAGTAAAAGAAATTGGAATATTTTGGTCTAAGATTCCAGAAGCGAGGAAAACTCATGGGAGCTGGTTCAGACCCCTTAGTTCATTGACTTCCACACTCAATAACCCATTATCGCTCACATTTCAATTGTGATTTGAGCCTAGTGTCTTATCTTACCTTGTTTTTTACCCCTATTCTATTTCAAATTCATCTAGCAATTCTAATAATTATATCATATTTATATATTTAATATATTATAATTATTTTAAAATATTATATATTTATTTAAATTTAAATATATTAATAATTTATATTAAATAAATTTATATATTTATTTCATATTTTTTATATTATTTCTTTTGTATTCCTATATTATCTAAATTGTGAGGTCTATATTTCATAATAGTGTAGTTTTTAGCACAGCACTTTCTCCAATCCTAGGCCCGCCCAGCCTTGTCAGTTTGTATTATTATTTTTTTTACTTAAAACAATTATCCATACCCTTTCCCTAATTTTTTTTAAAAAATTAAATGCCAATAATATGCGATATCAAATGGGAACAGGGTTTAGTTTATTCATGGTTTTCAGTAGGCAAAACATGCTACCTAGGTGTAGACGCCTTTTTCCATAAAAAATATCTATCGGTTTGATCTTTTTAACTATTAAATCTTCGTTGGAGATGCGTTTATTTTCCAATATTCTACCATCACGTGTCGCATGACCAATGTCATTCATTGCACTCTTACTTTTTTTTTAATTTTCTCTTTAATATCAACGCCCCACATAGGAAAAAAGTTGGGAAAAAACAAAAGCTAGGAATAGTATTTTAGAATAAAGTTGTCTGATGGAAAATAATGGAATAATCTTTGAGAGCTGCATAACTTGAAATTCAAACCAAAAAAATAGTTTTTCCACACTCTTTTAAATGTCCTTTCAGGCCATGTTATCTGCATCAAATGATGACTTTGGAATTGGGATTTTTTTTTTTTGAATTATCAACCAGTACATTGGTTTTTTTTTTATTAATCAAAACTGCTTATTCCTTTATTTGCAAACTAAACTTTGCCAGATGTGGAGGAAAATGAGTGGTTACCAAAGCTGCCACTAAAAAAAAGATATGCTTACATCTGTCTTCCATCATGCAGCAACGTCAGCTTGATGTGTCAGCCTTGGAGAGGAGTTTCATCAATGCGCTCACCTTCCTGACAATTTCCTTTGATTTTCTTCTCCCCTTCCTCATCTCTACCTTTTACTGTCTCAAGCGTATATATACTGGATTAAGAATAGCAAGAAAAAGAAAAAATTCTACTTTTTTTTTCTTTCTGACAATAACTATGGGTAGTCTTTCAGCTTGGCCTGAAAGACTGTCGAGCAACAAGAAGAGGGTGATAGAAGAACTTGTTAAAGGGCAAGAGTGTGCTACCCAGCTCGAGGTTCTTTTCCAGAAGCACTCTGAAGAAGAAGGTGGGCGTGGGCGTCTCTTAGCTGAGGAACTTGTGGGAAAGATCTTGAGATCTTTCGATGAGACACTTGCTGTGCTGAGTTGTGTTGTTGATTCTGCTGATCAGGTTTCTCAGAATCAGCCAACTTCTAACGATGATGACCGGAGGTCTGAAGATTCCAGTGAAAGCAGGAAGACACCTGCCTGTAAGGATAGGAGAGGCTGTTACAAGAGAAAGTAAGATTCTTTTCCAACCCAAAAAAAAAAACCAGAACAGAAATTTTTTTTTTCTTTGTTCATGCTTAATTGGAGTGTTCATACTTTATACATAGATTCTAATAGTAATCGGATGATTTTATTCTCTTGCAGGAGAGCTGCTCAAACATGGACAGTAGTTTCAGCTACAATGGAAGATGGTTATGCTTGGAGGAAATACGGACAAAAGGGGATCCTCAATTCTAAACACCCGAGGTATTATTCATTTTATTTCTATTTTATTTGGATTCCTTATTTTTCCTCACGTACGTTTGATATATATTTGAAAATAAATATAAAATATAATTTTTTTAAAATATAAACTGAGAAAAGGAAGGCTTAGTTCGAACGAGAGCTAGTTTCTCTTATGATTTGAATTAAATTTTATAATTTCGGATAAATCTGAATCATTAATAAAATATATTTTATTTAAATTTAATTATAAAATATAAATATAAATATTTAAATATTTTAAATATTTTTTAAATAATAAAATAAATTATTCAATTTGTTTGATCTTGATTTGAACCGATTTAAATAAGAAATTAAAAGAATCGAGTTGAAAACTGATTGTAGTCACGACTCATCGACACATCCACTGCCAGAGCCACCAAAATGAATCTTAAAGTCAGTTTGGGTGATTTTCTAAATTTATCATGGTTATTATTGCCATTTCCTTTAATTATGTCTTCTCTTTTAAGTAATCAAATGTACTGAAGCAAACCTTTTTGAGTAAGAAAATAAATAAAAAGAAAAGTGGCAAAGAGTGAAAAATAAGGACTCAATCAATACTTGCGAAATATCATGTACGTACATTTCTTAATCAACATAGGCACGTCCCAAATTTTATAAGGAAGCTAATCATATGCTCCTGCAGGAGTTACTTTAGGTGCACTCGCAAGCATGATCAAGGTTGTAGAGCCACCAAACAAGTCCAAAGAATGGAAGATGATTCAAAAATGTATCAAGCCACTTATATTGGAACCCACACCTGCACCAACTCGTTCAAGGCTCCCCAAATCATCGCAGATTCTGAATCTTGGGAACCTTTCATGGTCAATAATGGCGACTCAAAAACCCCAATCAAACAACACCATCGTCATCATTATCATAGTCATCACTTGAATCCAACTCCCACGACTCCAAGCGTAAAGCAGGAAACAAAGGAAGAAACGACAACGCCAAGGGATCTTACAGACTTGGATTCGATCATGTGGAAGGATATTATAGGTGGTGGTGGTTTTGAATACTCGTCTGAGCTCGGGTCTGAATGTGGGGATGTGGTCTCGAATGTGTATCCATGCGCCGAAATCACCTCTCGGAATTTCGAACTGGACTTTGTGATTAAGCCTCTAGGGTTCGAAAATGAGTTTCAATTTGATGAGAATGAGTGTCTGGTATAGCTAGCTTATTGTAGAAGTTTGAGATTTTAGCTACGACCATTTCCTATTCCATGTAATCAAACAAAATGGAATAATAATGAGTTAAGCAATCATTGAACCCTTTTCCAGGTGTGCAAAATTAAGCTATTTCCGTTTGAACTTCTTTGGACGGTGGTGCTTGGGTTCCTATATTAGAGTAACTATTATAGACCAAAATAATCCGCATGATCACTAACTCAAGTAACTCAACGAAACAATGTACTCATATTGCACGTAGAAGGGTTCATACGTTAGATTAAATTATAAGTTTTATTTTGACTCGTAAATTTATTTCATTATTTTAAAAAATTAAAATAATTTAAAAATTATTTTTATATTAATATTTATATATTTTTATAATTAAATAGATAAATAATATTTTTTATTAATTAAACAGTGATTTAAAAAGATCAATTTGAACCAGACAAACGAATTGTTTGATCCTTGAACACATACAATTACCCATCATAATCAATTAATTCCTAACTTTTCCCCCTAATTAAGTAGAATTAGTTTATACCAACCGCTACTCATCTTTGTGTGCCATTTATATCTACAGCTGGAGCTTTTTAAATGCTAAACTTAAGGTAAGGCCCAACATTTGAGTGATTGTTTTCCAGTTAAGAGGCTTACCCGAGAATCGAATGATCAAAGTGGTGCTGCAAAAGTGAATTTTCTCGTCTAAAAATATGTGGAGGGATTCAGATTTGCTGTTTTAAACGTTCCACGGACTTAGGGAATTTTCCATATAAATATAAGCAGTCGAGACTATATAGATTGCCGCAGAATCATCAAATTTAAAGAGAAAAAAGCAACCAAAGATATTTCATTCAACTCGGCTTGCTTCAGATTACTCATTATTTGATTTCTTTCTTTCATTTTGACAACTTTCTTACCAATAGATTGTGACTTCGAAAGAAAAAAAAACAATAAGGACTGTTGATTATTTGCTGAATAAATTAAGAATGGATTACAGTGACGATCTATAAAAAACAACAAATCAATCAGCATAATGGTAAAATTTAAAGTTTATTTTGATGGAAAATAAAATATTATTTGTCTTTTGGGCTTTGGCAATCGAAACAATAATCACGCCATGCAATTCGAAATATGATATATCATTTCATAAAATAGTTTCCTGTGCTAAAGGTTGTGTATTAGTCATGATCAAGGTGCTTTTAAGGATGAAAAAGGTGCAATTGTGAAGTCGGTTCCCATACATTATTCAAATTTGGATTTTAGTCCTTGGATTTCACAATTATTTTTTTTTTAATTTTGTTAATTTCTAAATTGAGTATAATTGATCATCGAGTTAACAATTTACTTGTGACTTTTGACCAAAATGATATGGCATTTTAGCTTGGTGACATCGCATGATTTAGGTGTTAACTTAATCCTTGTACTATCAGAAATTATAAATTTAATCATTTTACAATAATTTTTACAAATTTCAGTCATCTTATTTTTATGTATTTTTAATTTCAATTCAATAATTGAAAATGTTAAATTTCTTTCGTAACTTGCTAATTTGGGTGTTGAATTTGGTGATGAATTTTTTTAAAAAATAATATCGCGTTTAATTTTAAAATTAAGAATATTTTATGTGAAATTTTAAAAATAATATATTTGGAAATAATAATGTTATGACAGCATTTTTTTCTAACAAAAACATTTAAAAATATTAGAATAAAATTAAAATCGAAACCAAATTACATAATTATAATAAAATCAAAATTATCAATCAAAAGGAAAAGACTAGATCAATCTAGTGCACTAAAAATTTTTAAATAGAAAGTAACTTTTAAAGCATCAAATCAAACTCTTAGATGAATTTCTTTTCTTTCTCCATTTGAAAAAAAAAAATTAATTCAAGAGTTTGATTTGAATATGAAACCAAATTAATTTTTAGTTTAACCCTTTTTTATTAACTAGTTAAATGTTAAAGTAATTAAGGAATTACCTTTTTTTGGATTTTCTCTCGATCTCCCCCTTTTAGTTTTGTAGTAATAGCAGTAATTAGTTGCAATAAAGTTTTATTTTTTCTTAATATAGTTTTTAATTTTAAATAATAGAGTGAAAAAAAAAGTTTTTTGTAATTTTCTTTTTGGATCATTGTTACAATTCTCAACTATTTCTTTTTGTTAATCTTGTGTTCTTAAAGCAAAAAAAAACAGTGAATAATAGAAAATACACCAGCAAAGATGACAACCAGATCAACAAGTAGACATGTTCGTGTTTTGGGGCCTTTGCTCAACTCTATCCAATACTAGAGTATGAGTATTCTTAATTAGAGCTAACTCGAATCGGCCTCAATTATTATTTAAATAATAAAAAAAATTTTGTTAGTTAAATTTAATTATAAATATTAATATAAAATCATTTTTAATTTCTCAATATTATTTTTGAATAGCAAAACATGTTTTGAAGTTAGCTAACTCAACTTAGCCTTGGGTAATAAAATAGAAAATTTTTCGTGTCGCATTGAGCCTTGACCCATCCCATAAACATTTTCATCAGCAAATTAATGAAAGAAATTCAATATTGTTAAAGAAAATAAAAAGTAGGGGGACTCAAATTTATAAAAGTTTTTTTTAGAAGGATTCAATTTGCAAACAGTTAAAGTCAACACTCATATTATGCCATATCATCAGTTAAACACCATGTTAGAATAATCATAGGTCATGTTAACATGGTCAAAAGCCTCATTAGCAAGTTAATGGCATATTTTTAACTCAATTATCAATTGAAATTAATTTACATATTAACAAAAGTACAATGATTCAATGACAAATTATTGTACGAGGATTAAAACCCAAATTTGAATAATGCGCAAGGATAAACTTCATAATTTTACCGCTAAAAAATGATTCAAAAGGAGAATGAAAAGTTGGAGAGCAAACTTGAAATGAAAACTGGGGTTAGAATAGTATTAGAATTTATATTTTGAGACGCATTTTAATACTTAAAGATAAATTATAATTAAATGATGAAAAATACACTTAAAGAATTTTTTTTTTTAACTTACCTTATATTTTTTATATTTAAAGTCACAAAAAATCTTGAATTATTTACCAAATCTATTACCGGTTAGCTGTAATAATTGTCGACTTCACGTGTCTTCTGTGACAAAGTTATGAACAGATGTATGTCCCTTTAAAAGACTAGTGGTCCCAAATTGATGGACCCTTTGAATCTAGTTTAGTATTAAAACTTAACTCCAATACGATTATAATAACACGAATTGAATTTTATTTTTAAAATTTTTTTATTGATTTTAATTGAACATGCATAAACCCTTAAACTGCATAATTAAAATATAAACTCTTGATTTGAACAATCACTTAAATGTTCATTCCCAAATTTAACATTTAGCCGGTACTCGAATAAATATGAATTTTCGAACTTTGTTGCGTGAAAAAAAAAAAAAAAATCAATGGAAGTTATAAAGGGATTATACAGCAAAAAAACAAAAAAAAAGAGGTTGAGAGACGTGGGTCAGATAGTAATTGGACAGATTCAGCCGGCATTTGGCATTTGCAGAGACAAAAGACAAGTAATTGAAAAGATCAGACAATGTACTTTTTGCCAGTTGATGTGAATTATAAGAGCTGGATGGCAGAATTTTGGTGCCCAAACCTGGACAAAGAAGTAGCCCAGAGAATCGGGCAGTGATATCGCCAAAAATTATATTAAAAAAAAAAAGGTCAGAAAAAGAAACGTATGTAAAGGGGAAGGTCACAAATTCAAAGATGTACCTTTTCCTTGCTATTGGTATCATATAATCTCATGCATCTACCAATGGTCACTTATTTTATATATATTTTTTTAAAAACTATTATCATTGAAATGTTTTTAAAAATTTATAAATGGTTATGCCCACGAATATATATATATATATATGTATAAAAGAAATTATAAAAGAAAAATCTAAACAAAATTTTTTAATTAAGCAACCAGTTAAATCAGTGTGTAAACCTGTATATTGGCACTAGACGGCAATAAAAAAAATAATAAAGCCATAAAATTCATTGACAAGAGCAAACCCAAACCCGTAAACAGCTTGCACATGGAAAAGCTAACTAAAGGTAAGCTCATTTCCGCTCCGTTCTGCCGCTACCAGGACCGCCACCCACCACCTAAATTATTCCATGCTGATAATCAATATCAAAATCAAATGCCGACGTTATATAACATAATTGACAGTCACCTTATAACAGAAAATAAAGATATCAAAGTCACTAATTTTGGTATTACACGAATCACAATCGCAATGATCGAAAAATGTTATGTAATGTTACAACGGCTATATGTAAGTTACATAACGCTCACGATACTTAAATTCGCATCTATTTTCTATCCTCCTTTTAGCTTTCTCCCTCCCTCTCTCTTCTTTCTCTATGTTGTGATTTTTGGTGATGACACCACTTCACAATATTTGTGCTCTCAATCGATCATTCATGTTCCGTTTCTTTTTAAGACTTACTTTTTTTATTTCTTTAACAGACACTGTAACATTTAGACTAACATTATAGCAATGCGGCTAAATATCAAGTGTATTTCGTTTGTAAAGCTCAAAAAGCGAGAAAAAAAATTAATCAAGTTACCTTTTTTTTTCTCTCACTAGAAAGAAACTAAACACTTCAAAATTCGATCTTTCATTTCTTTGGTTTAGACTAATCAATATCTTACAGTTCACTGTACTGCAAACTAATTTGAATCGTGTTAGACAGACTCACTTAAGGAGCAATGCTTCCTCCCGAGTTTTAAAGGTACTTCATATCCGAAGCTCGAATTTGAGACTTCTACTTAAAAAAGAAAGAAGTAACCCTGCCATCCGATCTTACTCCTGGAGGGTAAAATTGATCTTCCATTTGCTTTATAGTGAGCAATATTGGACGATAAGTTTCAACTTTTTGGCTCTCCCAAAAGAAAATGCTTTATTTATTTTGATTATTTTGCTGATATCTTCTTAGACTTTAATTAAAGCTGCACTGAGACCAGAAAGTAAAAAAGTAAACACTTCAAAACTAATTAAGCAATTAGAAACTCTAATTAAACCGAAAAAGAGAAGATATGTAGTGGAATATTTACTAGATTCACAGGTTAAAATTCCACAAATGAAATAAGTTTTATTTTAGAGGCAAAAACCTATGAAAATATGAACTTACCTCGGGTGTTACAAAGTACATGGCACATTTTTTTTTCTTAAACAAGGTAATAAACGTATGAAATTATTTGGATGCTATTTATTAAATTTACTATTATTATTGATCATGATTTTATTTATATAATTTAATCTGATAATATTTGAATGGTATTAGTATTTGTATGACGTTTTTCAAAAAATTTTATTCATAAAATTAAAATTTTTATTCTTATAAATTAAATAAAATTCATAAAAATGTTATAAATATTAGAATAATAGAATATGATATCAAATGTGCAAATATATTATTTTCAAAGAAAATGTTATTTATTTTTAAAATTATATCTACCACAGTTACGTGTTATGTAATGTTCACAATATCCGCAATTGCAACACTATAACCTTGTCCGAGACAAAATCTGCAATGTAATTCTATGGCAGATCATGAATTACGTTTCTAGTTTATACCCTCATATTGGTCTGAACTCTTCACTGAATGTCATCATATTTTCTTGTCCCCAGCACCTGCCTCCCATTTGTCTTCCACGCTAGGAAAAATGAAATCCATGCTATTGCTGCTGCTGCTACCGGAATTAAACATTACATCAGCCATATCCGCCACCACCGGATAATCAACGTCCCTTCCATATCGGCTGCCTGAGGTGGAGCCACCTGCTACACCTCTACTACCACTACCACTACCACTCCCTTCGAAACCTGAACCCAGGCTAAATTCCATTGAGAGCCATCTTGATGAAGAAGTTGGTGTTGGCTGGGTAACCATAGCTTGGGTCATCATCATCAGATCTTGTGGAGTTATTTCAAGTGTCGGGGGCGGTGGCGGGATTGAGGGTGCGGTGGACGACATATGGCAGGTATGGTGACCAATGTATGTTACCTCAAATGCGTGAAAATCATTGTCCGGACGCTGGACTTGCTTCTTTGCAGGGCAGTTGTACATCTTTTGGTGTGTGCACCTATAATAAGACCTGAAATCAACCCACAAGATTATCATTTTTCCTTGTCTTCTCAATTTTTTCCCCTTTAAGGTTCAACATCAACATATTTGACTATCGTCATCCATCATTAGTAACGACTATATAAGGTTAGGTTAAAACTAGGGATTATGATTATTATTTTATGATTTCAATTCTTTTTATTGTCAACGTTGACAGTTGATATTTATTATAATTACCGTGATAATATTTATTATGTCTGTAATTATAATAAAAAATTATTTTGCAATTGCAATTTATATAGAATGTCAAGTGTAAACCTAATATATCAAATATAAAGAAATAACCAATTCATATATTTGATATATATATATATATATATATATAAGTTTGTGTGAAATGTTGAACTTTGAGAAGTTGATTTTCTAAAACTTAGATTTATCTTGTTAGCTAGACAATATTTATACATTATATACATAAGATTATGTTATATAATATATAGTAGAGATCTAGTATTTCAAAACCATTAGTATATTTTTAGAACATAAAGCATTCAAGTCCAGAGCATTGGAAGTGGTTTACCTACTTAATCAGGACTTAGTTAATAAATAAGAGCGCTACATACATTTTTTTTCTTTTCAAAATCAGTATGTGATCTTAAATTTTTAAATTCTTTTTAATCTTTATTATGTGTTTTTAAACAGTGCATTTTTTAAGAATATTTAGCATATATATATTTTACCAAATTAAGCAGTCAATTTTTGTAATGAAAAGAATTCAGGGGTCAAATCTTAGTTCTAATAAGATCGAGTCAAGTTCTAAGATTAATTGACGGTTAGTAGTTCAAACAAAGACCTTCAATCTCCATATATGTGATTAATTGTGCATTAATTAATTATACATTACGAATTTAAAAGTGGATGCATGTATTAATTAATGAAGATGCATTATATGCTTTTTGAATGTGTCAAATATATGACTAAATCATAATATGTTGGATATTTTTGGGAATAATTTGGGCATGAAATTTTCCATGCAATATATCGACGTGAGAAAGTACGTTTTTAAATACCTGTGATCGTATGACTGAAAATTAAATATACGCTGGATCAAGAAAATGGTAAGGGAATCTGGTTAAGTAATGTGTAATTAATTACCTACCTAGGGTACCTTGAACCCAGAATTTCTTTCTGGCCATATTTTCTCCAAGTGTAGTTATCCTCCGGTGGAAGATCAGTATTTCCCATCTGAGGTGCCGGCACTGTCACCGTGCATCTGTCTCCATCATCCTTCCTGCAAGCAATAACAATATATATATATATATATATTTATATATGTATCAGCAATTAAAATGATCCTCTAATGTCCAAGAACAGTGCTTGGATAATGTTCTCTTCCTCTTTCATGAGACATTTTCCTTTTGGCAATTGGCTTTACTATAAGTAATTACTTAAACGGGCTCTTATTTGATGCATCATAAATGTATTAAACATAAATCCATTAATTAAACGATTGATTGGTTGGCCTTTCTAAAGATTCCCTGGGGATCGAAAAAGCTTGCACTTATGGAAGATGGCCTAAAGTTGCAATATGTGCGAACTAAATACCTTACCTGAAAGCCAATGCTACAAGAAACCTTTCATTTTCATGTACTTTTTTTTAAGCATTGCATTGAGAAAACGAGTTTATATACTGGTGAAAGTTTCTTACCTTCTTTGCGGTCGCTGCAATGAGGAAGAAGAACCTATACCATAATCTGATGCACCCACTTCTGGGATCTCTCCTCCTAAGCTGCCATGCAATGGTGTCGAAGCAGAAGAACCCTCCAACAAGTTCTTTCCACCCATTTCACTGATTTCCAATGGAGTAATTTTGCCAGCCAAAAGTTGCTGATGAATCATGTCCATTGCTT
This sequence comes from Adansonia rubrostipa, assembly GCA_038381775.1. Lineage (NCBI taxonomy): Eukaryota > Viridiplantae > Streptophyta > Magnoliopsida > Malvales > Malvaceae > Adansonia > Adansonia rubrostipa. The sequence continues at coordinate 867,061 of JBBYHM010000011.1, read as the reverse complement.
GTGTAAAAACACCACTATACTTCCATTCCTGACCAGGATCACTCTGGAACTGCTGCTTCGATGATGAATTCTGAGGTTGCACAAGTAAGTGAGCAAACAAACCGGGGTCTTGAGCACTTAAACGTTGTTTGGCAGTCGCAAAAATTTTTATAATATCATCACAAGACTTGGTAAGAATTTCTGGCTGGTTGGCCATATTCCCTGCTAGGTTTGATTCAAGGTCTTTAGCTAACTTGATTCCGTGAAGGATTAAAGAGAAGGTCTCTTCCATGGTTGAAAGGTGTGATTTCACTTACCTTTTGGATTTGAACATAATTTGAAGGAAGTTTCAAATGGGATTTATAATGTTGCCCGCTTTTCGGTGTGCTTCTGAGAAAGAAGTTAAAAAAATTTCAAAGTATTAACGTTCCTTCTACACGGTAAATGACCAAGTCAGGGTCTCCTTTGCCCCTCAACCATCCTTGGCCCCCATTTGACAGTTGACAGTCTTCCTCTAGAGCTTGCCACATTGAAACCATCTTTGGGACCGTGTAGAATTTTCTTCATTTTTGAAGCTTTGACTGTTAAATTGGATTTGGACTTGGAAAAGGAGATTTCTTTCCTATGGAATTTGAATTGGAGGGGTTGATGGAATTAGGAAAGTGTCGGGTTTTAACTAATTGTAGCCTATTTTGAGGTTGAACACTTTCTCCCCATGACCCGTTCGGTCCGCAGCTTCTGAGAAAATCCCACACGAGTCAATTCATGATGCTTGTCTTTAAATTTAAAACAATAAGGAACAAGACATCTTAGAATGTTGATTTTGAAACCGAATCAGTTTCGTTTAAGGTTATATAATAATATCTTTAAAATAAAATAAAATAAAATTATAAACAAGAAAAATAAGTAAAAATGGTAAAATAACGTTTCAAGTAAAATAGTAAAACGATAAAATAATAAATTATTTTATAAATTAATGTAAAATTATAATTATTAGTGAGATGACTTTTAACATAAGTCTCTAAATAACCCATCATTATAATTTTCGAATTAATCGTAAAATAAAAATATAATTATTTTTAAAAATAAAAAAATAAAAACTAATCGACATTAACAAATTTAAACTCAATAATCAATTTTTAACATTAAAAGAAATTTATTAGTACGCTTTCTCAGCTTGAGTCCATAACATTGAACTTAATTTGCCTATATTAAATAGGCCAAAAATTTCTTATCATATACTGTTTATGTTTTGACTTTTCTAAACAACGTAAAGTATAACTTCCCGTCGGTATTATAAATTACCAACAACTTGACCACTGGCTATCGATCGGTTTAAGAGTTCCGATGCTAGCAAGGTCGAATCTCGGCTCTCGGGACAGAACCCGGCCATGTAAACCTTAGATCTTAGGCCATTAGATGCCCATCCCATTTCTTCGATTCTCTCCTCCTCTCCCTCTCCCTTTCCCTTGCCCTTTCCTTGGTGCTTTCCTCCCTTCTCGATCCAGCCTCATTGGCAGCAGGTCTCCCCTCCGATCGCCTGCGATTGACCTTTCCCTTATAATCATCATCGCCAATGTTTATGTCGTCAAAGTAAATCACCCACATAGGAAAAACCAAGAAAATAAAGTTGGAATTTTTTAAAGGAGAAAATTAATAAAAAACTAAAAAGTTGTTAAATTATTTTTACATTTTATTAATTTTAAATAATCAATATAAAAAATAAGACACTAAATAAAAGGGAAAAAATTAAGAATCAAAAGAAATTTAAAATCGAAGGAAATATAGTGACTAAAAAATACATCAATCTTAAATTTAAATTTAATAATAAATTTATCATTATGATAAAATATCATTAATTATTCACTCAATTTTGTTTATTTATTTTATCAATATTTGGCATTTTCGTATTATCTATAATCTATACTATATATAAAATATGCTGTTGAATTAGTATTACAAATTAATCAGATATCGACTCAGCAAATGAAATTACTTAAAAGTTATAATAAAGTTAAAATAGTAAAATAAATTTAGGGATATTTTGATATTTAGCTTTTTTACACATATATATTGTTAAAATTAAAAAATACCCACTTTTTAAAAAATTACCCATTCTGAAAAAACTATCCATATGCATATATAATGAATATTACATATTTAACTTTTCTAAAAATACCTACAAGGTGCGTGTACCAAAATCTAACATTTATAAAAGTCATTAAATGAGCTTGATGTCATTAATTAAGTGACAATAACTTCGTTAGTAAAAAGTATAAGAAAACTAATAAAATCATAAAAGAAAAAAATAAAATAAAGGTAATTGTATCTTTTAATAATTTTATAAAAATATTTATATTTAAAAAGTTTACCCCTTTCTAAAAAAAGTAAAAACCTACCCACTTTAAAAAATTATTCAACTATTAAATAAACTATCAATTACTATTTAGGGAACTTATCATCTTGAAAAAACTATTCACTTTTTCTTATCATATCGTAAAAATTATCCAAATTTTTTTAAATATTATTATTTTTCAAAAGAGAATTTGTATTTAAAAAAATTAGTTTTTTTTTTTTTTGTATTTAGCATTTTTCTACTCATTAAAAGGCAAAATAGCCAAACATATTTTATATTCGTCAATTGTACATCTAAATAGATTGAGGATGCGATATTAATCTTACTAAATTGGTTAAATTTAAATTGATGTCATTTGTATAGAGAAAAGTTAATGGTTTGTATGTTAAGCACTTTTTATCTCGTTAAAGGATAAAATAATCAAACAAATTTTATGTTTGTCATTTATTTATCTAAGTAGTTGGAGTGTATTATATTAAATCTACGCAAATTATTAAATTTCCTTTAATCTTCTATACATGAAGAAAAAATTAATATTTTTATTTATTAAGTTTTTCATCTTGCTAAAAGCCAAATGGTGAAACAAGTTTTACTTTTTTATGTATATAAATATCTCAAGTATGCAATATTAAATCTACTCAAAATTTTAAACTTGATGTAATGACTATTTTATGAGAAAAAATTGCATTTTTTTGGTTCACTTAATGAAATAAAGTAGGAAAAAATAATTATCAAGTAGAAATGGAATGAAAGGAAATGAATATTACGTAGTTTTATTGATTGAATAAAATAGACCAAAAATAATATATTGTTTGATTGGTTAAAATTATGTTAAAAAATAAGTAAGGAATAGATAAAAAGTCAATTTTACCCTTTAATTCTAAAATAATATTTTAATTTTAAAAATTAAATTTCAAAGTATTTATTATAAAATACTTAAAAATATCTAATAATTATTAGATAATATTAAATATTTCTGTTTAATAGTAAAAATATTATTTAATAATATTTAAATATTATATTTTAATATATTTTACAAACAAGATTTTTCTAAATTATATTAAAAATATTTATAAATAATAATTAGTATATAATAAAATAATTTATATTTAATAATATATTTAAATGCAAAAAATTATATTAAATTATAATATAATATTATTTTTCACAATATAAATACTTACTTTTCTCCCTCCTTTCATTTCCCAATACTTTGTCTCTCTTACTCGTTCTTTCTTCATCTTCATCTTTTACAACATGAAAACCTTAAAAAAAAAAAAAAACCAGTTTTTGACGGTGGTTGCCGCAAGCTCTGCCATCCTTTTGCCTGTCACTGTTGCCTCCAAACCTAGAAAACCTTCAAATTTCACTCAAAGTTTCCTCTCAATCTCCTCTTTCTGTTTTTCTATTTAGTATTTTTCTTCTAAAAATCACCCGAAACTCGTAAATCTACAAAATAACCCATGACTTCCACTCCTTTTTTGCTGCCCTTCGTGTTCTAAAAGCTTTAGTTTTCGAATATATTGTTGGCTATTGTCTCTTTTTCCCTTCTCTAAATTTTAAGGCTCAAAACTCCTTACAACCACCCAAACTTGAAAACCTTAGGAGAGAAATTTTTTCTTTCTCTTTTTTTTTTTTGTTTGTGCGAATTTTTTTTATCAGTTTGTTGTGAATTTTTTTGATTTTTTTATTTCAATCTACTTTATTTCTTTTGGCAAAAGGGTATTTTGGGAAAAAAATATTCGATGCTCATTCTAAATGAGCACAAAATGATTTATTCCATGGAATAACAATTTCGTGAATCAAACATTAATGTTTTTATAGCACAATGATCTCTTAATTGCATTCCTATAAAAAAGAAATGAACTTAACATGCTATTTTTGTTTTATGTTTTAAACATTTTTTTATTCGTTAAAAAGCCAAATGGTTACACAAGTTTTATATTAATTTGTTTTGCATCCAAATAGCTTAAATGTATAATATTAAACTAACTAAAGTAGTGCTTTTGTGTATCAAGCATTTTTCGAGCCATTAGAAGGAAACTTTGTCAAATAAGTCATATTTGTTTGTGTGCATCTAAATAGTTTAAGTGTGTGATATTAAATTTGTTCTTAAAATTGATTTGATAACTATGCATGAATAAAAGTTGGTATTTTGTGTTTTAAGCAATTTTTGTCTTGTTAAATTACAAAATGATCAAACAAGTTTTATATTTGTTTGTTATGCATCTACTTAACTCGATTGTAGGTTTTACATTTGTTAGTTATGTACCTACATAACTCGAGTGTGTGATATTAAACTTTCTCAAATGGTTAAATTTTATTTGATGATTATTGAATGAAGAAAAACAATGATTAAAAACCAAACTAAACTAAATGATTTAACTAAGAATCGGCTGGTCCGATGGTTCAATCCCATATAAAGAATTGAAAATTTTGTAAATTACTCAAAACCAACCGAAAATTGAAATTTTAGATATGTTTAATATCTTTAGGCTTTTCAATCCAATTTGTTAAAATCCAAGTATCCAGCAAACCCCCAAGCCAATTTAATCTTTAGGCTTTCTTTAACCCATTTGTTAACCCAAAATACCAATTATATAACACATTGAAATCAAATATTAAACCTAAAATACCCAAGCCCTTTTTTAACTTTAACCTATTCATTCTTGGGCAAACTTTTAATCCCCATTTTTATTTTTCAAATATTTAGGCATTCGATTCTTTAACTTTAACCTATCAATCCCCATTCCAATTTTTAATTTTAATCCCCATTCCTTAGCATTAGGATTCTTCTTAGAAAAAGAACGTTGAAATCGAAAGTAGCAAATCGCCATTTCTAACCTTTAGCCTCTAAATTACTTATATCATTTATTTTTCTTTAATTTTTCAAATTTTTATTTATTTTTTGGAATTTTCAATTCTCAATTATTTTTTCTATTCTCTTATGGTTGAACTATCTAATTGAACTGGGAATCGAAAGTTTGATTGTTCTACCTTTGATTTGATTTTTATTCCTCGAAGAAAAGGTTAATTTTTATATGTTAAGCACTTTTTGACTCGTTCAATGATAAAATACTTAAACAAGTTTTATATCTATCAGTTATGAATTTAAATAGCTAGAATTTATTACATTAAACTTGCTCAAATGGTCATGATTTGATGATTGTTGCACAAAATAATGTTAATGTTTTGTGTTTTATACACTTTCATCACATTAAAGGGTGAAATGGTTAAACATATTTTATATTTGTCAATTATGCATCTAAATAACTTGAGTGCCTGACTTAAATGTCTAAACTTGATTTGATGACTATTATATGGAGAAAAAGTTAGTGTCTTTGTGTATTACACACTTTTCAAATCGTCAAAGGAAAAAAGGTCAAATAAATTTTATATTTGTTAGTTATGGAACATAATAACTAGAATTTGTTACTTAAACTTATTCAAATAGTTAAACTTGACTTGTTAACTCTTGCATGGAGAAACAGTTAATGTTTTTATGTATCAAACAATTTTTAATCCCTTAAACTTGTTAGTTTTGCATCTAAATAGCTTAAGTATTTGATATTAAACTTGCTTAGATAGTTAAATTTCTTGTTGGACAAATTATAGCTATTATCCAAAGAAAAAAAGTAGGTTGTTTTTATCAAAGAAAAATGTTAAACAAGTTTTATCTTTGTCAGTTTTGCATCTAAATAGCTTGAATATTTGATATTAAACTTACTCAAATAGTTAAATTTCGTGTTGGACAAATTGTAGCTATTATCCAAAAAAAAAAGTAGGTTGTTCTTATCAAATATCACAAGATATCCAATCAATGTTTCTTTTTGCTAGAATTAAAGGTTTACTCGTAGATTTTTTGTATAATTTGCATTATTTTTTAAAAAATTCCAACTGCAAAGTTGATTTTCTATGACAATCTTAGGACTATTAGAAACTCCTAGTAAAACACCAATTATACGTGTTCCAGGCCATGTTATCACCCAAACCGAAGGCTCGCCTGATATTTGAGAGAGTTTGAACAAAAATATTAAGCTTGAAAAATGGGCTTAAGGAAAAAAATAAAACCCATTTAAAAAATGAGACCAGAATTGAATAAAAAATTTTAAACTCGAGCCTGGCGCAACTCGAATAAGATTTTTTTAATTCACAAAATTTATATTTTATAATGTAATTATATATTTTTATAATAATAATTACTTTTATTGGTTGTCATACTATACATTTTTAAAAAGAATATTAACAAAAAACTTGTTAAAAATATTTAATTGTTAAAAATTAAATTAAAAGCATTATTTAAAAAATAAAAAATACAGTAGAGCGGCCTAAAATGATTTGAACTACTTATTTACAAATATAGGCAAGCTCGGACAAAAAACCTATCTATATTTCAGATCGGGTTGGGCTTTGGCAAGGCTATAATGTGTTAATACCTTGTATAGGCCGGGCCTTACTCAGTCGATGAATAGGTCTAACACCATTCCACCTTCTAAGCTCGAACAGACTTAGTCGATCAACTCATTCTTGCATCTTTTACTTCAACGAGCAATTGGAGAGAAAATGAAAATGGCTTTCATGAAGAACATGATAGTGCCAAGAAATGGATAGGATGATATCAAACCCTTTGAAGAGCCAAAGCCATCTCCAAGCAACTTAGAAGCATCTTGTGTCAAAAAAATTTCATAACCTAAACCATAAAGTAGTATTATCCATTTAATTTTGGAACTTAGAGATAAGTTCTAGTCTTTTTATTTATGGTCCAAGACTAAAATATGTGATATAATAAATGCTTGATCTTTGCTACTAATATATATTATCATTTTAGAGAAAAATAAAGTTGTTTTATAAGAAATTATATTTCCAAAGATAATAGTAAAGGTAGCCCAAAACAGGTAACCATGTTGCTTCATTGGAAAACTCTTATTCAAAACAACTCTTTTGCATAACAACATATGTTCAGAATAGCTTTAATTTAGAATAATTTAGGTTTAAAACAGCTAATATTTAAGACAGCTCATTTTCATAACTACTGTTCAAAACAATTCTTGTTCAAAATAGTTCATTTTTATAACAACTCTTATCCAAAATAGCTATTGTTCGGAATAGTACATTCACAGAACAACACCTCTACAACAACACTTCATGGGACAAGTCATTCACCAAAAAAACATAATCATGTAAATGCACCTACACCAAGTAGTATTTTTTAGAAGATGTCCCACTTGATACTATTTCACAAAAGCAAAAGAAGTAGAAATAAGCCTGAAATAGCCAAGGTTCTTGGGATAGTTTCACTATTGGAATGTCTTGGGAGTTTGGTTTGGTATATTAGATATGAAGATACTTAAAAGCTCTCATTTTAACTTTTCCTGAAGTATGAGTGTTTTTTATTTTTCTTTAGAACAAAAAGTGGACTTCTATTCAGTATTTACTAATGCCAATATAAATCTAAACTTCAATCAAACAAAGTATTAATGCTTTAGGAACTAACAATCTCTCTATTATACCCATTAAATGCTTGTATGCTATGAGTATTATCATTAACACCTATAAATAGAAGTCACCATAACTCATTTAGAGATCTTTAGCTTTTTGACAACTTTCTCTTTGAGTCTCTCTTTATAATTCTATCTTTTTTTTTCTCTAAGACTCTCTCTTAACTTTTTCTGAAGTATGAATGTTTCTCTTTTTTTTATAGAACAAATAGCATGCTACTGTTCATTATTCACTACTATCAATAAAAATCTAACATTCAATCAAACAAAGTATTAACACTTTAGTAACCAACAAGCTCTTCCATTATACCCATTGAATGGTCATATTCTATAATTCCTATCCTTAATACCTATAAATAAGAGTCATCATAACTCATTTGGAGATCTTTGGCATTTAGACAAATGTTCTCTTTAAGAGTCTTTCTATAATTCTATCTTTTCTCATTCCTTTCTTAGCCTACCTTACCTAGCCTTATTCCACCATCTCTTTACTTCCTTCACTTTACCAACCACCACTTACTAGTACACTCTGCACTTCAGGGTTTAGTCTAGCCTTTTTCTCCACTATCTTCGGACATATCATGTTTTACTTGTTTGTAACGCTTCTCCTCTCTACTAAAGAACCTTTTACAACCATGAATTGACTTATTCTATATACATAGATAAACTCTTGACAATAAAATTAATTCTATATTAATGTTAATAACCATAGATGGTTTGGATTGCACTTAATTAGAAATCATTATCATTATTTATATACAATTTTCCTACAAATATAGTAGAAAGTACAAGTGCGAAGTTTTGGGATATATGTTTGACACAAACACAACTTTGATGTGACAAAGTACGTGTCATACACTAAAGACAAGTCAAAAAGATAAAGATAAAATAGTATACAGTCAAAGCAAAGTTAAATATAGCGGAACACATCTAGACATAGCTGTGAAGGGAATTGAGTTCCCATGTCTAACCTCATGCATAATAAATTGAACATATATATGAAATAAAAGTTACAAGATTTACATCAAGTTACAATGCATAATGAAAAATACAAAAAAAAAAAAAATTAGTTGGATGTCTTCAAGATCTTTGAATCGTGATTACATGCGATCACAAAAATTTTCAACATATAATCTTCAAGAACCAGAATCATACTTGCTCAAATACTTGTAACTTTAAAGGAAAGATTCCTACAAAAAAATCTACCAAGAAATATCATGTCCAAGATCTATTGAGATCATAAGCGTTTCAAGCGTGATGCCTTTACAAACAACAATGGGAACCTTCTCAAAATCTGGGGTTTCTTAGTACTAGCTAGAAGATCTTGGGAACTAAAACAAATCATATCATTGCCATTTTTTTTTTAAGAATGTTTCTTGATCATAAAGAATACAAAACAACAATAGAGTAAAAAAAAAACTTACCATAAATCTTTTAAGGTTTAGTAGACTTTAAGGTTTGTAAAAATCCCCTGGTTAAATCACATTAACAATGTATTTATAAATACATTGTAAATTAGGTAAAGTTATTAAAGATTGGATCAATATCTACTTCACCTAATGGTTGGCCCAGATTAGAGTCAATTAGGATAGTTTGAATAAGATCAAACTTTTCTAGTCTATGTAAAACTTTTTATCTTGTTCAACTAAGATTGGGCCAAGTTACTAACAATTAGATATCTTGGCCTACTTCAACTTTAATTGGCCTTTGTTTTATTTATGCTAAACCCTAGTCTATGTCTAATTTAGCTTTGTTCAAAAAAAGGCTTACTAGATTAAACAACTAGGGTTTGATTTTAAATTTACATGCAAAATATTAATTATCAATTAATTTTTTTTATCTTGGTAAAATAATATTACTTCATGTAAATCCAACTAAATAATTATAATATAATTATTTAAATCACCTTAACAATTAAGGAACTTAATTCGGCAAAGATAAAGATCAAGACAACCATAATGACTTGTCTTCTATTAAACATAATCTTGATAAGACAATCCTATGGAATATTAACACATTCAAGATTAGATTTCATAAATCTAATTTATGTCTCAATCAATCCTAATTGAACTAATTCAATTATTTCCTCTATAATATACATTTTATTTAAGTCATACTTAATTAAATCTCAATTTTAATCCAATTATTCCATCCTATTGTGTATGACCCATTCGGGTCCCAATATGTTGACAACAAAAATAATTAACCTTATTAATTACCTTCATAGATCAAAAGTGAGATCTAATAACCCATCATGACCACCTAAATGTTGAAGAGTCAAAGTTATCTCATCGAAATCTTTCAATTTATTAGTGTAATTTGTTCATTTCACCAAATATCCTAGAATAAGCATAAGCATGGTGTGGTATCTACTGATGCTTTAATTCATATTAGTCCTTACAGCTCATGGTTAACATTATGATTTTAGAGAAATGATTTCTCTTATATTAGCCATGCTTTAACCAAAGACTTTAATCATATTAACCATAGTTAATAACAGATAAGATATATTTCCAATGTGACTAAGATTGCTAAATCCTCTCTGGATCACTCATCCACCTTCATATGGTTTATGCCATATCTAAAATCCCCTTACCATAAGCATTCCTTATCGTGGACTCGGTTTAAATGAAATCAAAGTATGACACTTCCCAAACAAGATGGCCTAGTATCATAAGTTTAAGGACTAGTTACATGGCCAGCACGTGAGAACATTAACATAGATAAGAGTTTTCAGACGGGCCATGTTCAATGAACTTGTTTCCATAAAACAAGCACTCAAATGTCATTCTAATTAACCTATCAATTGGGTCAGTCGAGTTGGTTTTAGGTCAAGTCAAGTTGGGTTGGGTTAATTTAGGTCTTTAAATTTTTGAGTCATTTTTAGGTTTGGGTCAATCAAGTTTAATGCTCGAGTTAATTAGGGTTTCACCATTCGGATCAATTAAGTTTAACACTCGAGTTATATGAATTTAGGTCATTTCGGGTTAATTTTTAGGGTCATTTCAAGTTAATTGTTCAAGTCATTTTAGGTTTGGTTCATTTTGGGTTTAGGTTATTTGGGTTTGAGTTATTTTAGATTCGAGTGATTTTTAGGTCTGGGTTCAGATTGTTGACTTTTTGTTGTAAAATTGGTTGGATCGAGGTTTAGGTTCAATGGATTGGTCGAGGTTTGGTGTTTGGGTCAGTGTTCATAGGTTTATATCCTAAGTATCTCTTATATTTCAACCTATGGGACTAGTCGCTTACATCATAAGTAAGAAGACATAACACATATAAATGTTTTAGCATTACTAATGCCCCATCTTGGAAAATACGATAACTAGAAATAGTTTTAGAAAGATAACTTTTTTACGTATAAGGAATCTATAATTACAACTCTTTATAAATTTTTTGCAAAGCATTTTATGTTTCGCGAGCTTCATGTAATTAGTAGTTTCATAATTGTTAGTCTGCGACTATCATAAAGAAAAGCTTTGTATCACTATGATGGAGTAATGGGTTTACATTACTGATTGTATGCCTTGAAATCCAATGTGATTGGAATGGCTTTGATACAACAAAGTATGCATCGTACACCAAAGCCACATCCAAAAAAAAAAAAAAAAAAGAGAATATGGTCACAACAAAGTTAAAAATAGCTGCATTTATCTAGATGCGGTGATTTTTTTATTGTTTTTTTTTGAAATATAAAATTAACAATTAATTATTTGATTTTAATGGTTTTTTAAAGTTCAAAAAATAATATAAAAATTGAAAAAGTTATTTGTATACTCATGTTTAATTAAAAAAAATTATCAATTTTATATTTTTATTACATATTATTATATAAATAATATTTTTATCATCGTGTCCTATCCCACCTAAGTCGTACAAGTATTATGTCTCGGTGTCCCCGCTTCCTAGCCAGAAGCCAGGAATGCTTGACCAGTTTTATCGATCATCCTTTGCCATGTTTAATGGTTACTAAGTCTTTCTATGTACTTCTCTAATGAGATATTTGAGACATTTAGAAGATGTACGTTGTGGGTGACTTTTTTTTTTTTTTTTCTTTTTGGTTCTTTAGCGCCTAGCAGTTTAACAGCCAAAAAGTACCACGGACGACAGCTGTAGCCGTCGATGATGATGATCCCTGGGCAGATAATGGAGCTCCCCTTCCTGCAACCACGGTGAATCCTTTATCAGCAGAAAGAGGCAGAGGAACTAAACCTGTTGCTCCAAATTGGGAGCACAGAGAGGATAAACCAGACACCCCTCGTTTGGGATGTAAATTACGAGCAAAAGAACACAAATGAAGGAAAAAGTTCTTAAGGTTTTGTACATTTTCTCTTCTGCTGACTTGTTCCAGTTTAAAATTTAATGACACCAAGTTGTATCTGCTACTTTTTCTCTGGGATATATTATTTGATTTATTCTTGTTTCACTAAATCGTATCTGCTTGTTTCGTGGTTATTATGAACAATCTAACCTTTCGAAGATTGTTATGCAGTTTTGATCTTGTATAGAGTAAGAGAGGTTGTAAACCAATCTTAGATGTATTCCTTTTGTACCGTAATGGAAAAATCTCTAGATATATATATATATATATATATATATATATATATCAGTTTCTGTTATAATCTTTATGTACTGAATATTTGTGGCTCTAGACCAGGGGTTAGTTTTGTTCAACAATTCTCCCTGAACAGCATTTTTTGTGTGCCATAAAAGTCTGCCTGCTGGTGTAGCTTTAAGGACCATTTTTTTTTTGCTGATAATTATGCCAGGGCCAACGTGCAAACAGTTGAAGTCGTCCATTTCAATCTTACTCTTGTTATTCCATCATTCAATTCCAGGCATCCATTGTTAGATTCCAAACAAGTTCTCAGCTGAAAGTGGCTGTGAACAAAAAATGGAAATTTTTGGAGAATTGTCACTTGTCTGCCACTGCCAGTAAAAGGAACTGGCTTCAAACTCAGTTCGGCTGCTTTGCATTTATATGCAACAATTCATTGATTCTATTTCCAACTTGCCAGCAATTAGATTACATGAAAGTTCAACAATTCAAGGACGCAGTACATTAGGGACCAGGCTAGAGTGGTGGTGGGCAATAATCACACATCGGAAAACTAAAACGTTCTGCTATTTTCGTTTGCAAAGAATTAACATCACAGTAGTCCTTTCAGCAACCTGCTTTTTCATGACATTGAGGCCAGAAAATAAACAAAAATTGCTCATGATTATCAATACTAAACATCAAGCTAAAACGCAGATTCCGATCTGGTGACTTGCACTCTACTTGAGTCTCTCCCTCCTCAGCCTCTCCAATTCTTTTACCATTTGCCAATGTTCCAATGACAGATTGGTTTCTCCAAAACTTGAGGATACCAGGCGGGCCATTGTCAACCATCTACATATCATAAATTTTTTTTTGTTTGAGTTCAATGCAACATTGAAAATGGAATAAAATGCTACTATAGCATAAAAAAAGCTCTGTATCTAACCGGCTAAAATCTCGACTGCCCAAGCTCCGATCTGCTTGTCTTGCTGCAACCAAGTCATCTTCTACCACCTGTGAGTTAACATACACGAGAAAAGGAATTATAAATACCCTGAAACCTTCCTTCAAAGCAGAAAACCAAAGGAAAAAAAATCTCGAGCAAGAATACAAAGCAATGCTAGAAAACCCTTGTCAGAAACTAAATTTGTTCATCTAAACCATCTACAAGGATTAAATGCTCAACAACATAAACAAACCATTATATGAAGATATTAAAGTACTACGCTACTGATCAAATCTGAAATCACTGAATGATAAAGGAATAAAATAAGAGTTGCAATCTCACGACAACTTGTCTAACTAGCAAAATGAACACATCACTTTAACATGGCTCGAAAGATTCATTGCATACTATCAGTCCATTGATGAAATAAAAATTAAATTAAAAAAAAAAAAAAAACTCCTAAAAACTAGTTAAGACGCTGCAAAAGTAGGTATTGAGAGGATGAATATGGGTGAAAGTGAATTTAAGATTTGATATAATTTCATAAACCAGGGCAAGCTTTCCAAAATGTTGCAGCGATGTAAGGGTTCAGCCAACAATTGCATATCGGAGAACTGTACCAGGCTGAATAGCACGCTAGAAGAAATCAAGTCAATTTAATTCATACCTTCTGCATTTCTGATTCAATGGAATGCGGTAATGATCTAATAGTAGCCAAGTACCATCTCCAAGCTTCCAGTGCTTCTGCAAGTGGTACTTCAGAGGATTCAAGAGAAGAAGGCTGAAAAGGTACAATTACATCAGCAGGAACAATATTAGATTTCCCTTCAGAGAATACAAGTAACTGGACATCTGCGGCCATTTCCATTTTATAGTACTGAAAGTCATACTCCACCTGAAACAAGTACATTTATGAGTCAACTTAAACTGAGATAAGGGCAGAATTTCCCTAGTATAATTGTAGTTTTAAAGGAAAAGATTTGCAGTATTTCAATTGCTTTCAATAGATAAACCAAACAAAATTTTCAAATATGCACATTAAATGTCTGAAAACATCTTCCATGACCTTGTAGATCTAAGCACAAACATTGCACACATGTTTCAACAAACCCAGTGGCAGCTTACTTTTTGAAACTCTATTAGATTTTTCAACAACTTTGTATTCTCAATTCCAATGGAGCTGAGGCTTCCTGATTCTAGATGGGTTTCATCAACCATCAAGTGTGAGCCCTCGGGTAGCTGCAGAACTCCAGGAATCAATCTGCAACATAATGTGAAGCTATAATAAATACTGAGAAATTGATGGTTGCTAGCTGCTTTCATATTGACTGCACGTATTGACTTTCCCTAATTACAAGAACATGAATAAGGATACCTGTTTGCTTGATAATCCTTTTTCGGGGCAAGAGAGGCAGTGTTCAGATAGTCCAGTGTGAGAGGTATGCATTGCGTGAATGGTAGGAGGTTTTTGAAAGCTTGGCTAAGCCGAGTGCCAAACACAGATACACTTTCTTTGCTCAAACCTATTAGATTTAGTGACAGCTTCCCCACGGCAACATCATCTACCCGAGCATGAACCTGTCCAATCAATCTTTATTATCTTCTCACGTGCTAAGATGGGAATTGAAAGGAATTCTCAAGGAAACATGGAGAGAAGATTTTTACATTTTTAGGGAAGATTAAATAGACAGAATTTGAGAGAGGAATGAGGACAAGACACTGCCACGCAGCATAAGATCAAGAATATAAAATGATAATCATGGACGAAACCATTACCTTGGACAGAAGATGCAACAACATGAAATGAGCAGCTACCCCGTCATTTCCAAGAACAGCTGTAAGATGCCTGAACAGAGCTTCCCTTATCTCCTTCACCAAATGTGGCTTTGGCTGGAAGAATGAAAGGTTAAAAGTGAGGAAGGAAAGATGAGGAAGCATGAGAGAAACCAAAAGACATTTGAACAGCAAACTTGTCAGTGTGAGGTAGAAAAATGCATCAATACATAAATTTCTCTTCTAATGTACCTCCATTATTGGGAAGCCTGGCAGAAAGTCATGCAGAGCAAGCTTCCTATGTATAACACAGTGCAAGCAAGGGACCTGCAACAGAAAAGAGTGGGAAAAATTACTTAACACGTCTTGAACCAGACAACACAAAAAGAAATCAAACCAATTCATTACAGCAAGCCATTTGGACAGAAATTGTCAAAAGCTTATATTGTGCATCATCACCTTTTACATGAGTACAGCATGTCAAGCTACATAAAAAAACCTGATCATAAAGAATAATATGTTTGATAAAAACACACAGGTAAATTGCAAACGTGGAGAATATGCAGAATGGTCATTTTGTTCAATGCAAACTACATTTTAGTTAATATATGAAAAAACTGATCCACCATTAAAGAATTAGGCGCCTAAAACAAGCTCTGCTGATGAAGAAGCCACAAATATTTTGCAGCTGGAAGCAGATAATACCTTGTTAGAGGGCAAATGGACCAGTGCATCATCATAGAAACTATTTGATAACTCATCATTATCATCTTTCTCAACTGGAAGCTCTGAATCAAAAGCGAGGACCCCAATAAACTCGAAAACATCATTCAGCTTCAACTCTGACTCTGGAGTATCATATATCTGCATTATCAGCATAGATAATAATTAACCCTGGTTAAAAAAAGGGAAGAATAAACTCCTCATCTATAGACTATTTCAGTATATCTGGATGTATATCAGAAAAATGACATGAAATCATTTACCTTCACTAGGCAAGGAAGGTTATCTTTGTCAACAAATTGAAATGTACTCATGCTGGAAGAAGAGCTTGCAGTTTTAGGATCCATAGACTCTGGTGAAGGAGAAGGAAGTCCATCTTCTCTCTAGCAAAAAGAAAAGAAAAATCTGATTAGTACAATCTTCCTTCTGAAGTAGCATCTAAAGATAAAATTAAGACAAATAAAAGGAATACTAGGCAAAATTCAATGAACAATTCCAAAACACCCCTCATGCTCATGCAATGTATATTTAATCTACAATTTTAGTTTTGCTAGATGTGGCAATTGAACTCATAGATTCGGCCTGATTGAAATCCACTTAATAAGCTGATGCACCAAAATATTTGTTTAACAATCCAATGTCAACATAGCATACAGATGAATGCAGCTTAATCTTTAAGCTCCAATGATCGAGCAAAACCAAATAATATCTCCACAGTCTACAATCATAAAGGCTAAAATATTTCTTGGTTGAAAACAACAATAAAACTAGAACTTTGAGTAAGTGCTTCTTACCATCTTCTTGGTAATTGGAGAACTTTTAATTTCATCATCAGGAACCTGAAATAAGATAGAGGATCAAAAATCGGTTAGGTAAACAACAAATACATTAACGCTATAATTGGATAGACAATAATGAAGGAAGAAAAATTAAAGGAAAGGAAAGAAAAGAAAAGAAAGAAAGGTTGAGGAAAGTAAAAGAAATATAAATGGCTTGTTTGGATAGCTTTCCTTTACCCTTCAATTTACTCTAAATTGAAGTTTATAAAAATTGAATATTTTAAGAAAAAGCAAAGGATACTCAGCTCCCCAACAAGGGAAAAAAAATCCTTTTTTGCTTCTTTTACTTTAGTTTCCCTTCACTTATCTCAATCCAAAAATAGGGTAAATAGTAAAGGAACCAAAGAACTAGGCATTGTTCTTGAGGAGCTCTAAGTGCTAAAATGTTTATGAGCATGTTCTAACTAAACAATTGTACTTTTAACATAGCATACCCTCCACTAGAGAACAGTCCACATAAACAAGTTTATAAACTGAACCACCTATGGTTAAGGGCAAACACAAACACAAACTGAAGGCAAGATCATCACAATATTTTCAGAGAACACATAGTATAGGGACTACCCTACCTTTATGATTGTATGATATGGTTAGGGCATGAAATTGGGAGAATAAGAAACAATGAAATGAATAGATAAATTGTAAGGGAAGCACGACCAACCAAATCCATGGGGTCCGAATCTTCATCATCCGTCCTACGCCGCTTCTCCCTGTTTGGGGATGACCAATCCATGCCTCGTTTAGGATCCATTTCACAAGAAGGTTCAGTCCATGAACTCTGTCCTGGAACCTAAAGAAAAGGACATAGGTAAAACTAATTAACAATAAGACAATGGAGTAAAACCATGTTCCAATTTCACAGTATGTCCCCTTTTAATAGAAAGTAACATAAAATGAACTTCAAACCATGAATTTCCTATCAAGTAGCCAACATTTAAAACACTACCATTAACTAACAAAATCTGAAAGAAAGTAGAAAAGAACTGACAGGAACACAGTAGAGCAAACGGCGTTCCCAAATACACATATCACGAGGGGATCCCATTGGGTATTGAGAAACATCCATGAACTTGTTGGTCCGCCATAGATTCCCATCCTTTATTTAGCAATGGAAAAGAAAAACATAAGACCCATTCATTTCACATTCTTAAAGAAAGGAAAAGAAAAGAAAAAACTTTAGAGCTCAAACTTTGCAAAAGGATTTAGAAATTTACTACCTTGTAAGCGCCGACATAGAATTCATTTCCCAACATGTCCTGGATCATGCCACGGTAACGGACAAGAGTGTTAGGCTGAACCCATCTCATAGTCTTATGATTAAGGATAGGAACCTGGGAGAGCCCCGATTCCTGGAATAGGAACTGGCGGAAGAGGTCAGACGCACCCCAGTCCTTGCCGTCAAAGGCAGAGGGATGGGTCTGGGTCTGTAACCCTGACCCTATCGCCTTCTCAAATGTCAATCGGACGGCTCCCAGTGGGTTGGCCATGCAATCATAAGGTGGACCGCCCATCTCTCTCTCTCTCTCTCTCTCTCTCTCTGTGATTGATCAATTTGTATAACGCTTCCTCACTTCCCGAGTTTAAAGAGAGAAGGTACGTAGGTTTTCCCGCCAGTTCTTCCCGCCATTTTTCAGCAATCAGGCTGAGACAAAGAGTCCATGAGAACATCATAAGAACATGGTTCACGGCCTAAATATTGGCTGACTCGGCCCAGGATTTTGATGGAATGAAGAAGGAAGATGGGCTAGAAGAGAGGTCCGACTGGTAAAATCGCCAACGGAGATTGAAGTTGTTCTAAGGCCATACTAATCGGGCCTACACCATTTTTTTTATTTGGTAAATTTACATTATTGGATTTTATTCCATTTTCATCCAAACTTTTTCACCTTGAATCATGACGAGAATATAAGCTCGTCTCTAGTCATCATTCAATTATTTTTTTAAGTATTTGAAGTAGGTTACAAGTTACATTCTAGAATGTTCTCGTTTATTATTCTCATTTATGTTTTTTCATTAATTAAAATAATATTTTTGAGTTAGAATCTTTTTCGAGTCTTTTTTCAATTCGATTGGAAATATATTGGGATTTGTTCTTAATATGAAAATATTCTTTTCAAATATTAAATTTGAAAATATTTTTTTTTAATTCAAAAAATTTTATGTTTCATCGAACGTAAAAGAACTTAGAGAATTCTTAGCAAAATTCCATCTATGTATAAATGTATACATACATACCAAGAAGGTCTCAAATCATAGTTTTGGGATTAGAGGAAAAGATTGTATATATTGAATTTTAAATTTTAAACTTATAAGATTTTTTTTTTTTATAATATAGTAGAGTCTAAGTTTTGTTCTATTTACGATTTTGTCACGTGATAAGCTTTTTTCTCTATTTATACATAATGAGATCTTTTAAAGTGGTTTTAATCAAATATGCCGAACTTGAGTATAAGACTACAAAAACTCAAAAACTTAACAAATGAGAGATAAAATCACTAGAAGTGTTAATAGGTGAGGTTGGGTTTAGTATGATAATAATATCATATGTATTTGTCAAAGCCCTAATCAACTCGAAAGGACTATCTATTTTTGCAAATTAATAATCTAATGCCACTCATATTATTTTTTAAAAAAATTAAAAAATACATATTATGTTTTAATCTTTAATAATTTAATATTTTTATTTTATTAAGTTCTAAAATATAAATAAAGTAACATGTATTTTAACACATGCATTAGAAGTATTCAAAGGTTAGACATGATCTTTATATACGGTATCAACACCGTATATTAGACTTAGCAATTTGTGTACCCATGTCATATTGTGTCATATTTATGTTTAAGATATTTTTTGTTCATATAAATTTTAATACATTAACCATTCTTATTATATATACTTTAAGATATCTATCCGTGTGGTGTCTAATATTGTCAAGTCAACCATATATACTCACTCAAGTCTGGCTTGACGCAAATATGAGTTTCCAATTCTGTCCAAATCTGTTTATATTTATAAATAAATAACCTAAACTCGTTTAGACTCATTCTTTTTTTCTAAAAAAATTAAAATAAATGTTATTTTTTATATAATCTTCAATAATTTTATATTGTTTTACTTTATTTAAATTCTGACATGAATAACTTAACATATTTTATTATTTACATTATTATATTATATATATATTTAATTTTTATAATAATATAACTTACTTATTATATATAAAAATAAAATAATATATTATTAAAAAATGGGTGAGGCCTAGTTCTAGCGATAAATGTTAAAACTAAGGCCCAAAATATTTAAAAGCCTCTCTTTTTGCCTAAGTTTTATCTTTTGGATTTGATATTTTTGTTCAAAGTTTTCAAATATCAAAAAACTTTAAGCTTAGATAAGTAACCAAACTCTTCAACAAGTCTAATTTATATTATAATACTATATATATTTGTTATATACTTTAAATTATATAATTAAATAAATATTTAGATTGAACTCGAAACTTGAAAGTTTAAAGTGAGGCATAATTATTTTTATCTAAATTTATTTTTTTAAATTTAAATTTTTTATAAATCTTTTTAAATATTGAAAGAACTTTTAAAGTCAGATTTGCTGTGGACAAATTTAAATATGGGCTTTTTCATTTCATTTACAAGACTAAATGTCACACCAACAGCCTAACAAGTGCCAACGGAGATAAAAACTGATTTGAAGGACCATCAGCTCAGCTGGCAATCAATATTACAATGTGTTCACTGTATACATAGCCCCCACCAGAGTCCAGAACATTTGCTTTCACTTTCTCAAATTCCTATCAAACTTGAACCTTTCATCCTCTTTTGCTCGATAAAGCTTGGTAAGTGTCTTTTTTGGCCGTTAAAAAATAAAGGTAAAGTTGCTCTTACTTTCAATTAATGGTATTTTATATTTATTAGATTAATATTTTTTAAAAATAAAATTATAGTTAATATGTATTTAAATAAATTTAAATAAATTTTTTGAATGATTAAAATTATTTTGAGTTTCGATCATTTATATTCAAATTATTTTTAAATTTGATTTTAATAAATTTAAATTGTTGACTTCCGTAACTAAATCAAGTTTGGATTGAACAAATATTTTTTTTTTAAATTCATACTAGATTTCATAAGATCTGAGTAGAACTAATTACACTCCATCGAAAACAGGGGAAAAGGACTTTTCAACAACCGTTCCTTGAGTTGTTACTTAATCAAACTATCAAAATCGTTGTGCTATGCTATGATTTATCCACTTTCCATCAGAAATATAACTAAAAAAGGCCACTGTCACTACAATCTATTCCACTCACTTATCTCAAATTACATAAATGTATTGATTATAAAGCATTCAATTATGGTAATAACTTAATACATACACACACACACACATATATATATATATATATATATATATATCACCTTTGTTTTGGCTACAATTTACTGATATAACGTGATAAAAATAAAAATTAAAAAACATATAGAAGTTTATATTCTATATATTAACAAACAACATATATATAGATGAATTAGAAGAGAAAATATGGGAAAGAAAAACAAAATCAATTTAAGACAAAATCAATTTAAGACAAAATCAATATAAGAAGATTAAAAGAGAAAACAACAACCAGCTAGGGAGACGCATGTGTCACGGTTCGTGCGCATCCACTCACGATTCGTTAGGCCAGAGTCCAAACCCATGATAGATGCGTGGCACTCTTAACTGATAAATAACTTCAGTGACCAATTCCTGGGCTTGGAACGTCACCTTGCCTCCTGTAGAAATCATTGTAATCATAATCATCAACTGGGCTGTTTGGAACATATCCTGAATAATCTTGCATGTCCAAAAGCTTTCTGTTTCTTGATAACTCGATTTGGCAATCAGGATCACAACTCCAACTAAACCTGCTGGTAGCCTCCGCCATGGATTGAAACATAATGGTCAGTAGAAGCAGTAATGAAATAAGCAGCAAAAAACTGGGTTTCATCATAAGCTCTCTCTGTGCCATTTTCAAAAAGCTGGATGGATAACTTTTGCATTAAGGAAGAACCAGTATTGAAGAAAGTTGAGATAGACCCATCTAAATAATTTATAAGGGCACTTGCTTGGTGGCATCATGATTATAATTAATGACATAAAAATAGCAAAAAACATTTTTTAATTCATAAAAAAAGTAGGGCCGGAGCATGAAATGATGAAGTATGAAAAATGCATCACTTCTTCATTTTTATTTTTGGTGATGGAAAATCAAAGTTATCAATTTATCTGAAGAAGATTACAGATGCTACTATCATGATTCATGAGTGCATGCTTGCTGTCTTTGCCTATAAGACGTCCATGACCTGACTGCACCTAAAGCTAGCTCACTGTTGACAAATGCAGCTGCAGCACATGAGAAAAAGAACTTAACAGATTACCTTTGTAACGCCATTAGTAGATACACAATAATAAAATATATATATAAATATTTTATTTGAATAATATTTTTTTTCTTTAGTTTACTCTAAATTGATATTTATAAAAATTGAAAGCAAAAGATACTTAATTTTTCTCACTTTTCTTTAGGTAAAAAATTTTTATCCAAGGAAAGGCATCCCTTTTTTTCTTCTCTTACTCTAATCCAAATATAAAATAAGTTTATCGCATTAATATTTAATTTAAAATCAATTAATAATAAATAAATATCCATTTTAAATGTAAGCGTAAACCCAAAATTTAACTAATATTTGATAACACAACACCCCTCCTCACATGTGGGTTCAATACTTAATTTTAAATTAAATATTTAATATAATATTAAAATTTAAATTTGTTACGTATGTCACAGCAAACGAAGATATCAAATTTAAATATAAAATTATCGAAAAAACTAAAAATTTAATGGATATAAATAACATCACTTAACATAATATATATATATATATATATATATTTCCTGCGCAAAAGCTGATTTTCATGGCAAAATGGGATCACACCGACATCAGGCGTGACAAAAACAATCATAATGTCTTTCTCTTATGTCTCCCTCTATTATGGCTTTGTTTCAGTTCCCTTAGTTTATTAAGGTATTCAAAATTTCAAAAAATGGTCGCAGAACCTCCCTTTAATTTAGCTTAGTTGATATAAGACAGGGAGAGATTTAACGAACTAAGCTAGGCCTTATTGATTTGGAGAGCTTATTATATGTTTGCTTCCTTGTGAATAACAACATTTTTTTTTTTAATAAAAGCATATTTAAGAAAGCTTTCTACTAAAAATTAAACGAGAGGCTCTATGGCATAATCATTTCCTTTAATTGGCAGTTGTTTGCCTAAACTTCATACAAGTGTCTTAAAAAACATAAAATGCTTTTCAAACATACATTCAATATAATCACATTTACAAGGAAAAGGAACAAAAAAAAAATTGAGCTTTAACTCAATTAATTCATATGAGCTTCACTATAGGAAAAGACAACTTTAGCAGCGTTAATTTGAAGTTTTACTGGCATTTAAAAATGCTGCTAAAAAACTAATGGCGTTTGAACAGAACGTCGTAAAAAATGTTGCAAAAAACTACGTCGAAAAATTTAACGACGTTTATTTCCAAAAACGCCATTAAATTTTTGACGTTTTGTCTACCTTCTACGGTGTTTATAAATGATGTTAATTGTATGAATTTTGTAGTTAAGATAAAGACATTTAGCGGCGTCTAAATTTGAACATTTGGCAGCATTTTAGGAAATAAATGCCACTAAATGCTATAATTTGGAGGCGTTTATTTTTTTAAAACGCCGCTAAATTTACAAAATTAGCGACGGTTATTTCAAAAACGCCGCAAAAGCTTCTTTCGTAAATTCATAAAATGTCAAATTTATAGGGGCGTTTTGTTCTTAAAATGCTGCTAAATTCTCAGAATTTATTATTTTTAAAAGTAATACCATATTTTCTGATTTCCTATACAATTTTAATAAATATTTACATTCACAAATCTTATAATAGAAATTAGAAAGAAAACAAAGTCAAAATATATAAAAGCATAAATTTATATTATACGATATCTTGATACAACAACTTTGTCCCGGTACATTTAAAAAAATGTGCTTAAAACTTAAAAATAAGTGCAAAAGGTAAAATCGCCCAAAACTGAAGTAGAGTTCGTAGATAATTGTTGTTCATAACATGATTGCTATCATATGATTAACCTTAATATACAAAATATATACGAGATTAACATATATAAGTAATATATATCATTGAGTTAAATAAGTGAAATAATTTAAACTAAGATATTATATTACCTAAGATGGTGGATCTTGTGAGAACTTTTTACTGCATTAAATTCATCAGTGAGTCAAACTTTGATTGGAGTTGCTCATATTTTCTTCTATCTTCTTCTCTTGCTTCTTCCAACCTAGCTATCTGTGCTTGTCTTGCTGCTTCTACTTCTTCAAAACGTTCTTCCATGGTTCTTATCTCATGTCTCAATGTCTGAACTTCTTGTGTAGAGCGAGTTTGTGAACAACTATATCACTGAGCACTAGCACCATAGTAGGTGGATGGCGTTAGACCCATTCCGACACCTCGAACACGTCCATGTCTTTCTTTTCCAACAACATCAGTGAATATTTCATTTTCCACATCATACATATTCACTAAGCTATCTGATGGTGCAGAAGCTTGATATTCGGCCATTTTTTCCTTTGCTTTTTCCTACAAAACAATTAAATTAATATTATGGATATCAACTATGTTTCTAAATTAAAAAGAATAGTATATTTATTTTAACATACCACTATTTATTGTGTCTCAACATTCAAATAGGAACCATCTTTCTTTGTGTAAGTTAATTGGAATAGTTCAACTCGTCCTATTTTTTCACCTCGTTCCACTTCCTATAGAAAAACATTTAATACAATATTTATATTAAAATATTAAAAATAATAACAATTTTTTATGCATTAAATTTGGAAAACTTACTTTCTCATACGCTTTTCT
>JBBYHM010000011.1:782318-823585 GCA_038381775.1 Adansonia rubrostipa | reverse complement strand
TTGCGTTACGAAAATCCAATTATCTGGGGAACAGAAAAACAATAATGGCGGTGGTGGGCAGTGTTGGTTGCGGTGGGAATGTTCGTCTGGAACGGTATGAATCTTCCACTCTTTTCAACTTTCATAACCCAAGTGCCCCTGCACGTTCTTTGATGGTCTCAAATCCGCAATCGTCGAAACCAAGAACGTCCAAGATCTTGGCATCGTCGTCGGCGTCGTCTTCGTCTTCTAAGATTAGTCTCCAATCATTGCCAAAACAAGAAGAGAAGAAACAGAAAGGGTTTTCGTACGAGAAAATAGACGAGTGGATGAGAGATTCAGTGGTTGATATCGTTAAGAAGTTGCCCGAATCGCCACTCTTGGTCCATGTATACTCCGACAACAACACGACAAAAACAATGGCGGAAAAAGCAGAGGAAGATAACTGGGTATTGGTGAAACAAAAGTGGGAGAAAGGTGAAACTCCAATGCCTGATTGGGTGATATTTGTTGAACAAATACCAGAAGAAGGAACAAAGATTGAGAAAGAGAACAAGGATGAGGTTTCCAGGGCATGGGGGATCGTGGTTCAGGGCAAAGGGGAACAGGGGTGTGGACCAGCTCCAGCTTGTTATTTGTTGAAGACTAGTAAAGTGGGTTCAGGGTTCGGGTTAAGGTGCACCCATTTTTGTTTGGTGAAGGTTAAGAATTTCACAGAGAGTGCTTTTTCGCAGCTCAAGAATTGTTGGCTATTGCAGGGGAATTGAAAAAGAAAAAGGAGGGTTGTTAATAAGACTTGGTATTAATGGCAATTGAATTGACAAGGCCGTTGAATTTGTAGGCTGTTAAGTCAAGCTGGGAAATTGATGTACAAAGTTCTTATAGGAATTAAGAATTCAGAAGTGTTAAAACTAACAAGCTTTCTTTATTCTATTTGAACAATACGTCTGGATCAAGAGTAATTTTGTGGCTGATGATTTCACTTTCAATCATATAGCTCTTTACAAATATAAAAGAATAATCTGATAATGTATATATATAAATAATTTCCGTATGTTTTTTATCCTTAATGAATAAATTACGCGTGTTATTATTACCTTCGATATCTATTCAAGCATTTATTCAAAAACTGAAAAAATTGGGTAGATCGTTTTTGTTTGTGATTTTTTTGAATTCATGGCTTAACTTTGATCTGTTTGTAAGGTTGTACATTTTAAGGCTTCATTTTCTGCACTCCGATATGCAGAAATAATATATATATATATATATATATATGTATATATAATCACCTCAGAATCTTGTTACTTACAAGCTTTTAGTACTTCTATTATACGTCAAACTGTGTCTGTAAGATGAACTTACAAGCTATATGATTTGATATAAATGACCAATGTCCGATGTCTTTCTGAACCATGTTTTTTTACTTGTTCATGCATGCCAAGAGCAATTTTGGTGCTATCAGATAAAATAGTAAGAAATATTGATGGAGACTCTCTAACACTAACAAAAATTGGCAGTTAATGACAGAATAGCAGGAGATGTCTTAATAGTAAGCTCAGACAGTCTAGCCAAAACAAAGCTTGAAAGCTGGTTAATACTATACTTTTTCCAGAAGAAATCAAGGAAACCGTAAATACAAAGAGATGCATGTTGGATCAACATATTTCTGCTCCTGTTTTTTGTTTATATTGACATGATGGATCTCGAGTCTATCTGTTGTTTAACCATACAGATCTCTCTGCCATCTGTCGGAAACGGCGCCCATAATGGGCAACCTGTTTCCACCTATCTTCCTACGGGAAGTAATCACATTATCCACATGTGCAAAAAATCAAATCGAATAACAACGAATATCCGAATTTTTTCTATTCATTGTCATCCTATACAAACTGGGTTTTCTACTATCAACCGGCATACACTAATCTGACTTTTGCCTGCAAGAAGAATTTGATGAACATTCATCCATCCATCCGTCACAACTTTGTTTAAACATATGCATCCAAGACACAACCTACAATACATTCTCATTCTGAAATATACTAACACGTGATGCGAGGGTGTGAAAATGAAAGAGTCCTGATATTATGATGACTGGATGAGAATCAACGGTTGACACAAGAACAATTGCACTGCATTCATATTTGTACAGTAGCATTCGTTAAATACAAAAAGATAGAACAAAAATGATTACGTACGTTCAACTCGTGCAAGTAATTTTAGGTTTCCTCAAGCTAAAATATGTGAGAAGGCTTGCTGTAATTTACAAAGGCTTGTATTGCAATATAGCTTTCATGAAACACTATAACAATGGTACAGAAAAACATTTCAAGTTAGGTAAAATATTGAACCGTGGCACACCGGCAACAAAGTACCACTCACCTGCCCCCATTTTAAGAATTACGGGTCTACAACCAGTTTGGTCCCATCTTGCTTGACATTTGCTTCAAGGATGTGTCATCTGGAACTTTGGCAAGTGAGCGATACTGCAATTTAACACTCTCTGCATTGTCCAATGTCTTCACGACATACCTGCAATTGCAAATTTTAATAAGAAGGATGCCCATAATGTCTTGCCTAGTGGCTACGTAAGTGTTAGTGAGGCATGTGACTTTGGATTCAAGTCTCAGCATCCCCTCTCCTATCCCCAAAAAACAATGAACATGCAAGTGCAAAATACAATCTACAATCTGAAGCCCTCAAAACAGGATACGTTCCACCAGGCTCTATTCAAAGTCCAAACTCCAATGCATACTCCCAACTAATACTTCATCAATATTCAGGCCAACATCACCTAAACTCTATTTTGCCAACCGATTGATAATCACATGCAATTGATACACTAGCATCTAGACTTTTCTCTTGGCAGAATTCATTCAAGATTTCACAATCATTATAAACGTGAGAAAGAGAGACTCCAGCAAGAAAAAAGGAAAATGCAGGATTTTCAAGAAGTAAAAGACAAACATGGAATCCTATATTTATAACAGTTCGATGTAATCCATTCTCGATGGAAGAGAAATGACGGTAGCAACTGACCATCCATTCAAGCATTGTGTAGTTACAACAGCCTCACGTCCTACAAAGCGCTGTGGTGTCCTCTTGTTCCCCTGTATCAATATATCTCCAGTCACCAAATTCAACCATCTAGAACAAGAGTTACAAGAAAAAGAAAACATGGGATTTCACCAGATACACCTTTATGATAACCCGATCTGTCACAGAAAATGGAAACTGAACACCTCTACTCCTTGGAGGGTCCATAACATTTGAATCACCATAGCTAATCTTATCCTATATGAACAGACAAGTAAAAGAGAGATTTAGGGATGATAAAACAGAAGTGGCAACTCCAATGACAAGTTGCCAAATAGAAAGCAAGATAATTAAAATGCATGAAGCACTGAAAAATATTAACAGAATGCAGAGAGAATCTTGGAAGATAGTTCTTTAGAAAGCTACTAAAACCGAAAGGAGGTAAGAAAAATGATAAACCTGGTCAAATCTCTCTCTCCTCCTTTTAGGTGAGCGGTAGAACTGTAACTCTTCTTCTCGACGAAATGCCTGCACTGCAGCTCGGAGAGCTGCTCATGAACATCAACAAAAACAAAACAGATAAATATGTTAATAGATAGGGGAAAAAATGAATGCATAGCCCTGCCAATGATAACTTTTCACCACATGTTTGATACTTCCTCCAAATTATATCAAATACCATCCACATCTATATTGATGATCACTGCACATCCATGAATCCCAGGTTTTATTGAAAAAACTTTTATGTAATACAAGTAAGAAAGTGATAAATATAATCATCCAAGAAAATAGAAGCATACAAACTGGCAACCTGGGAAATGGTGCAAGACACATAAAGAAGGGGTGCCCAACACCAATAGGATGCATATCAGCATTGCATGGAAATATAAGCAAAGTACAATGACAGTTAAGAAAACTATAACTGAGATTCAATTCACAAAACTATAACTAAGATTCAAAATTAAAAGGGATAAAGATTTTACTTGTAACAGAAGAATACTACTTACAAAGATTTGCAGTCACTGCCTCCTCTGAAACTGACTGTGAACAAGTGTAGCAAGCTTTCTGATAATGAATTGATAATATCACAATTAATAAACTGGTACAACCATTGTTAGCAAATGGCAGGCTGACCAGGCAGTTTCAAGGCAAAGCTAGTTAAATAATCCAGAAAACAAGACAAATGCTACACACATTTAAAAAAAAAAAAACTCATCAATGATATAATATGCAACGGCACTTCATAATACAGTTCATGAGATTGGATATATAAGATCTTACTAAGAATGGTCTATATAAGGAAGGAGACAATTTCAAATGCCAACAATCAACCACAAAACCAGATTTAAGTACAATCTTAATATTCTTAAGGCCAACGGATTTATAATGCATCTACAGCACCAATATATTTTTCACTCATAGATTAAGATAATAGAGTTCTTGCTGCAGATTGTTACATATTCTCAGCTAAAATGAAGGAATTCAACTAGCAAATAAAGTTAAGCTGAAAAAATTCAAACCATGACATAATTCACCCAAAACACAATGCTTAAGAACAAGGAGGAGGATTGCAGGAAGAAAAATAAAAGATATGGTAGACACAGTTGCTGAAAATACCATTGCTCACATAAGATCACCATATACACCATCTTGCCCATGTTACAGTATGCCTACGGGAAGTGCTATTATTATACCGGTGAAAAGACCGAAAGTTCATTTCATTTGAAAGAAAATAATTGTCCTGAAAACAAAAATAATACTTGGCAGAATGATACACATGTACAGGCTCATATTATTTATTCCAAAATGGTTAAAAGTGGCTTCTCACCAAGTATATAATCACTCTGAATAAGTAACAAATCTCAAATTATACCAATATGCCAAGCTTGATATTTTTAAGCTAAATTGCTTTGAGCTGATTGTCACAGACAGAGATGGCAGACCTACAAATCATGGTGGCACTCAACTAGCAAATAAACACAAAGACTGAAAATTGTATAGAATAGAACTAAGCCCATGATCTATAGTGCACCTAGGATACACGACTCCAACCATGATCTGGACCAAAAGTCATTGTTCATATTATATTAATAACAAATGTACCAACTTTACCAAAGGGACAATGTGCTTACGGGGAGGTACAACTATTTTGCTTGACAAAACAAACTAGTTCACATAATAAGAAAGAACTTAATCAATATGATTATATAACTAAAGCTGCGTGCATATGTGCAACAGAGAACACACATATAAAAAGCCTATACTGGAGTTAAACTCATCACTTCTAGTAAATTAAACCATCAACTGGCCAATCAAAAATCATCCTTCAAAGCATGCCACAATCTTCGTCAAGCACCAAGCATCATGCTCAATGATCAAATATTAGAAATAAATTCATCAAGAACTCACCATTCTAAGAACATGCTGTATTCCAGCAGCACCAAAGGAATGTCCACAAGGTAATATCATTGCATCATCCATGAGAGCTCCCCTGAAATTTTAAAAAATAATGCAAATAAATGGTAGAAACATCACTCAAACAGTTCCTTTGCCCTTCTTTTAGTAAGTAAAACAATTCTTTGATAAATAAGGACTAAATATCAATAAACCGATTACCAAAAGAGACAGATTAAAGCTACTGTTTTATCAGTAAAAAATTTTAAATGATTTCAGATGAAAAAAAAGCATATTTGTCCACAGTCCTACTTATTTCCTAGCCTTGCAGTGTAGCAAACATAACTTCCTGCAGTAACTTATACTACTAAGATCAACTTTCCTGCACCTCAAAATCTCAGCTGAAGCTCACTAGTCAACAAACTGGTAAAATTCACAACTATATGAACTAGCAGTTAACATTGCATATTAATACATTAAACCAAATTATCATTAACCAGCTAAATATATATCACCAAATTCAACAGCCGGGAGCGTATATCAAACAAAATCACCAATTATTCTTTCAACATCTAAAATTATAATTACTTACGTGATAGGGTCAGATAAAATGGTTCGCAAGCGATCACCTGGCTCACTTAAAAATGATACATCTTTCCTCCCACTAAACCCACATCCACCACCACCACCATTGTCTACCACAATATCCCTCTGCACATTAGCACCAGCAATAGAAGCAGACCCTTCTCCACCGTGCGAATACTGCGTGTAATAAATATCCCCATCTGGATCCGCAATCGTCACTGGGTTTTGGAAACTGTTACTCTCTCTTACCCCTTGTCCCACACCACTCCCTCCTTCCTTCACCACCAATTGCCCGCAGCTCCCTCCCACTTTCCAATAAAAAAATAAAAAAATCAACAAAATTTCTGTTCTTATGGAAATCAATAAACTTTCTAAAAGATGGAAACAATGAAAAACAATATAATAATAGAAATGACAGAAAACTAACCAAAAGAATGCTTTGCTTTTCCGTTTCCCATTTTTTCGGGATTTCCACTTCCTGCATTATTTACAATCTCATTTCCACTGCTATTATTTTTATTATTATCATTATTTATATTAATATTATTATATTTGTTACTCATATTATCGTCGTCACCATCTCTTCCTTCTTCTTCAGGATCATCATCTTCGTCTTCCTCGTCATCGACATCATCACCATCCAATTCATCGTCACCACTGTTTGTGGAGCCACCTCCTGGGCTGCTTCCCCAATTCCGATGGTGATGGTTGGGTGAGTCTCGACGGTCTGTCGAGGCAGCAGCGGCGGCGGCAGCGTAGATGTTGGAGGAGCGAAATTCGGGGGGTTGCAAGGAAGGGAAGGAGAACATTTTTTCGTCGATGAAGCCGGTTGGATCTCGGGGTTTCGGTCCGGGTCGTGCGGTGGTAGCCGGTCCGCAGTTAAAGGCCCGTATTGGGTCGTCTTGGAAGACGTTGAGCCCATCCTGGAGGGTGATTTCGTCGGAGGACATGGTAATTAAGAGAAATTTTGCATCTTTTAAGGGGCAAATTTAGGAATTTAAGGAAACAAATTTAGGGATGGGATTTCCCAAAGAGCGGAGCAGTAGCCAGTAGGGTTTTAGATTTGTTCTTCACGGTTAACGTTTTGGGGAAGGAGAAGAAAGAACGGCATTCGAATCAGAATGAAACGACGTCATTCCACCGACCTTTCTAAAAATCAAAACTAGAAATCCTTCGAATAAAAACACTGTCGTTTTGGAATGCAAGTGTGGGGCCCTCGAATCCAATAGCTCAGTAACAGGAGATACGATAATTTTATATTTAAGTAATATTTATATATTTTATAATTTTATAATTATATTTAAAATATTTTTTATATATAAATTTAAATCGATTTATATTGTATATTATATAAATTTTAAAAATATATTAATTTTATATTTTAATTATTTTATATGTATTATATTAATATAATTATATTTAAAAATATGAGGGTTATTGGTTGGTTGCCAGTGCGAGTATGAGTACGTTATAATTGACTATTAAATGAGAAAAAACTGACTTCATTCGGTTAATTTGCATCAGTTTTGGATGATTTTAGTATTAATCGATCTGTTGTATCGATTTAAGCTGGCAGTTAGTTCAAGTAGCCGTTTAGGATCCGGAGGCTTTATAATTGAATTGATAAAATAAATCAATTATAATTGAGCAAATAAAAAATCAAAGGGAATCCCTTATAAGAAATATCGATTTATTAATTCTTTTGAAATGCAATTTTTTTTTCAAAAGAATTGATTATTAATTAAAAGTAATGGGTTTATTAATTAAAAATTTTGATTTAATATACATTAAAATCAACTTATCTTCTAACTCAAAAATTCCTTTTAGTTATGATATCCAAATGAATCATTCCCTTCGAATTAATCAATCAAATTGATTTAATTATTTCTATTCAATTGTTTTCAATGTTTCATACATGATTCACTCATTACATGGATTATCCATGTAAGTTTGATTTACTTGATTTTTAAAGTTTTAAAACAATTTCTTTTCTGAATGAGCTTTTTCTAACAGTAGGATAGTTTTAACAATTTGATTCCTTAAGTAGCAAAAGGTAAATGAATGAATAACAATATCAAATATTCTTATATTCATATATAACAAAATTAAATGAATTATTTTTATTGGCTTTATTTATATGGTTGGGTTTGTTAGTTTTATTAAAAGTAGTTTGGAAGCCAATTTAAATAATTAATTCTTATATAAAGTTCTTTTTTTAATTTTTTGACCAGACTAATTAAACACGTACTTAAAATATATATTTTTTTTATTAAATTGGTTTAGAAAATTGAGAAAGGTGAAAAATTATGATAAATCAATAATATTTGTATACTTTTACATCATAAATTATAAATTTAATAACTAATTCAGCAAACAAAAATTATAGCCCAAGAGGATACGGAACTATACCTGCAAGCTCGATTGTTTATTCGACACAAGTCCGCACTTAAAGTTCTAGCAATAGTTAAAATCTCCTTACTGATTGATGTTGCGTGTCTATTGCTTTTCTTTTGTCCAAGTTTATCTAAAAGCCTATAGTATGTCCATCGAAAGAGGAGGGTTTCTTGCGAGATCTATAGAGGTCGATGCTCAGGCTGCCCAGTTCTTTAAAATCATGTTAAAAAGAACTTCTAGCACAGATACCTTGGTAAGATTGTATATTTGGAATGGATTTTTTCCTTTTTTTTATACCCAAGTGTTATAATTTTGTTTTTCAGTATGATTTGCATAATGCCTTGCTGTAGATGTTTTCAATCCTATTTTAATACCCAATTTTTTTAACACTCCGTTTCTGCTGTAGATATGTTAGGCCCTTTTATAATCTGTCAATTACATGTTTGTAACTTGTGGGTTTAGTTTTTAAGCTTTTTGTGGTTTAGGATGTGGAATTTGGATTCGACTGTGTATAGAATTGCAATTTATTTGTTCTTTCGATAGTGATTTATATGGGATAAAAAGTTCTGCAATAGTGGGAAGCAACAAGGCAAAATTATTTTAGACACCCTAACATCTTGGCTTTCATTTTCACTTTCTTGGTCATCTCATCTCATCTACCTATTTAAAAAAAGCTTCAATCGCTTGCTTCATGTTTTCTTTATACGGATCATAACTCGTTATGGGAAAACAAAGTTGCTAAGTATATTAATCTAACTGCATAGAGGCATCTTATCTGTCAAAATTTCTAAACCAGTAATGGGTTTTGAATTTTGTTTTTTAGTACTAATATTTATCCTAGTTTAAAAAATTTATGGCAGCTTGCAAAATAATATCTTACCAAAAATAGCTTTTGAAAAGGTTTTACTGTGAGCCTTATTTGCACCTGTAGTCCATGCATGCTGCCTCTTTGCATATTCGATTTTTTGGTAACTTGTACTCCATGCATGCTGCCTCATTTGACTGCTTTTATATTTGTTTTGTTGCCAGCAATTACCTCATTTATTTATAAAGCATTTATGGGATATATTCAAGTTCTCATAAAAGTCAGTGTCCATGGAGTTCTTGGAGAGGTATTTGAAATGGATATTATGAGAAAATACTTATGGGCATTTGCACTTCACAAATGGCTAGTTACTATTTGTTCAAGCTTATTTTTTAGAATACGGAGATTGCGTCAATTTCATATTTGATAGATACATCACTTTCTGTGCTTTCATTTCTGATAGAAGTTGATAACTTTATAAAATAGAATTATTTAGTCATATTATTTGTATTAAATTAGTTAAGTTTTAGAGATTTTTATTTAGATTTTATTTATTTTTAGTAGTTTTTAAATTAGTTTTATTTACTTTCTTTATATTTAAATTACTTAGTCATTTAAATGTTTTTCATATTTTTGCAGGCCAAAACCTGAAAGAGTTTTCAAAAGTACAACAACTTAATAAAGAGGTAAAATAAACTCAATCAAGCAAAAGTGGATCTAGTTGACAGTTTCCAAAAGTAATTTGTTCAAGCTATTTGGAGACCGATTTCTTCTTTTCAGGGTTTTACCTATATATAAGACTCTTATGATTAGAATTAGAGATATCCTAGATACCCAATGGCTTTTATTTATTTTTCTTTAGTTTTCTAAAGAAGAGAGCAGCCATCAGAATCTTGCAATTGGAGAAGGATTGAAGAAATTGAAGACCAAGACATGACAAATCTTAATTTTCTCTTTCCCTTAATCTTTTTATCTTTATTGTGATATTTATGATGATGAAACTCTAGTATTTTGTGTAGTATTTAATTAATATGAACTAAATTTATTCAAGGTTGCAATGGAACTCAACATATGGTTTGTATTAGTTGAACCTATTTTCTTAATTTAATGATATCTGAGTTGTTTATTCAATCTTATACTTAATGTTTCTAATTGATTGGCCACTAATTAGATTGGTTTAGTAATCTTAATGAACTTGAAAAAGGAAATTTAGACCTGGATTGAATGACATTTATTTCATATTCATTTATTAAGATTAATTGATCTTCATGTGAGATAGTAATATACAAATGTGTCATATGTAGCCAAATTAGAGTCTAAGCTTACTGAGTTTTTTTTGTATAGGAATATAGTAAATTGGTTAAGAAAAATATTTTTATAAAACCATCGAAAGATATTTATAAATAAATTAAAACTCTAGATTAATAACTCATTATCATTAGTTAAGTGAAGAGGGTAAAACAAGTTCAAATGAAGTATCGAGAAAAATAGTAATCCTAAGCTTTTCTGATTAATTAAGTAAATCTTATTCCTTTTTTTTTGCTACGTACTTAAATTTAGTTTAATTTTAATTTTATTTAGTGATCTTTTAATTGGTTGTTTAGATAAGGTTAAATCATTTTTATTTTAGTAATTATCAAATGAGTACAATTCCTCATAGGAATGGTACTTTACTCATTCACTATATTACTTGATGCAATACGCGTACTTGCATGGAAATCCGACAAGAAGTTTTTGGCGCCATTGCCAAGGAATTGTTTCACTAATTTTTGCTAATATTAATACCAAGCAATTTTAATTTTAATTCAAACTTTCTTTTTATTTTTTTAAGTACTTTTAGTCATTGTATGCAAAGAGCGAGAAACTTGGAACTTGTCCCTTTTAATACAAAACTCGAAAGAACTTTTTATTGATGTCAAAGGAAAAATTTACAAGCCTTGACTCAAAATAATATAATGGTTGTTGAAGAAGATACAAAGTATCTACAGGAGTTTGTTGTCCCTCTTGTGCAAGCATTCATTCTAGTATTTGGAGGCCTGTCATTTAAGCCAATAATTTTGAGATAAAGCTAGCTATTATTTAGATGATCAAGACATCAGTTCAGTTTAGTGGTCTACCTAATGAAGATCTTAACACTCACATTATGAACTTTCTAGAGATATACGACACTTTTAAACACAATAGAGTTTTTGAATAATACCATTAAATGAAGACTCTTTCATTTGTTATATTGGGTTAAGGCAAAGATTTGGCTAAATTCACTTCTAGTTGGCTCTATCACTACTTGGGATGATTTGGCACAAAAGTTTCTTGCCAAATTTTCCTCCAACCAAGATAGCAAAGTTGAGGAATGACATCACTTCCTTTACACAATACAATTCAAAATCACTTTACAAAGCTTGAAAAAAATTCAAGTAATTGCTTCGAAGATGTCCTCATCATGGTCTTCCTAAATGGCTTCAGGTTTAAACTTTTTACAATAGAATGATAGGGAGCGTTTATGGGGAAATCAGCCGATGAAGCTTATAAGATACTTGAAGAGATGGCTTCTAATAATGATCAATGGTCCACCAAAAGAAGTTTGCCAAGAGAAGTTACAAGTATCTATAAAACCGATGCCATTATTTCACTTTATGCACAACTAACAGAAATCACAAAGAAATTAGATGCTATGAGTGTACATTTAGTTCCAAGTCCTATTGTGGTTTGTAAACTATGGAGGATGGACATTCTAGTGATCATTGTCTAACCTATGCTGAATCAGTTAACTACATCGAGAATCATAGCAGGTAGCAAATAACCCTTATTGAAACAGCTATAATCCAGGTTGGCATAATCATCTAAACTTCTCTTGGAATAACAACCAAAGACCTTCAACTACAAATAGGCAAGCATTCCTGCTTAGGTTTCCTTAGCAAGCTCAAGTCTTTAACTAAGCTCGAGTTCCAGCTCAAAAAAAGAAGTCATCAATAGAATATATGTTTATGGATTTAGGATGAAAAATGAAAGCCAAGACATTATCATTCAGATTCTAGCAGCATTATTTAAGAATCTTAAGGCATAAGTTGGATAAATTGCTACCACCATCAATAATCATCCTTTAGGTACCCTTTCAAGTAATATAAAACCTAATCCAAGAAAAGATGAAATGAGCATTGCACGATCATCACTTAGGAATAGTAAAGAGATAGAGAATGAGGAAAGAAGCAAGACTCATCGAAGGAAAAAAAAGTGGGTAAAAAAAAGCTAATAGGATGCAACAACAAAAACCTCAGGGTTATCCACCTCTAACTTTTCCACAGCGTCTTTAAAAGTAGAAACTTGACAATCAATTTAAAAAGTTTCTTCAGGTATTCAAAAAACTCTAAATTAATATTCCTTTTGCTAAAGCTTTGGAAAAAATGCCTAGCTATGTCAAGTTCATGAAAGATATATTGTCAAATAAAAAAAATTGGGTAAGTTTGAGACTGTCGCACTTACTGAAAAGTGTAGTGCAATATTGTAAAAAGAACTCTTACCCAAACTTAAAAGATCTAGGAAGTTTCACCATTCTATGCTCTATTGGGACTTAATTTTTTAAGAGAGCATTATATGATCTTGGTGCCAGTAAAAATTTAATGCCTCTTTCCATTTACAAAAGACTAGGTTTTGTGGAGGTAAAACCCACACAATCATTTTACAGTTGGCAAACAAATCTTACACATATCTAAGAGGCTTTATTAAAGATATTTTAGTCACAGTTGACAAATTTATCATCCCAACTGATTTCATAGTTTTTGATATAGAGAAAGATTGTGACTTACCCATCATCATAAGGAGACCTTTTTTAGCCACTAGCAAAGCTCTCATAAATATGCAACAAAAAGAACTTACTATGAGAGTGTAAGACCAAAAGGTAACTTTTAATTTGTTTTAAAGCTATGAAATTTCCTAATGATTCTGAAGAGTATTTTGCAATGAATGTGGTAGAAAGTGTAACAAACAAGATTTTTATAGATAGTTTTCTTGTTGATCCATTGGAAGCAACATTGGTATCCATTTTCGGAAGGGACGACGATGAGTCCACATTCAACTAGATCCAATCCTAAATTTTAGACTATAAGACCTTTATTTGATGCATTTGCCAAGCCCTCTATCATTAAGCCACCTTCCCTAAAGCTTAAACAACTCTCTTTATAGGCTTTTTGGGACCAAATTCTAGTTTGCCTATTATTATCTTATTTTCTCTTAGTGATGAACAAGAAGACATATTACTTAAGGTGCTTAGAAAGCATACAAAAGCATTGAGGTGGTCCATTATTGATATCTTAGTCTTTCAATTTGCATCCTCCTTAAAGACAATCATAAGGCCACTGTAGAGCATAAACATCGACTTAATCCCATCATCAAAGATGTAGTTAAGAAAAATCATTAAGTAGTTGGATGCTGGTGTCATCTATCTTATCTCTAATAGTTCTTAGGTAAGTTCAATCCAATGTGTGCCAAAGAGAAAGGGGATGATTGTGCTTTTCAAAGATAATAATGAGCTTATTCTAATAAGAACAATAATCGATTGGCGAGGTTGCATAGATTATAAGAATTTTAACAAAGCCACTAAGAAGGATCACTTTCCTTTGCTATTCATTAATCAGATGCTTGGCAAGTTAGCTGGTAAAGAATTTTATTATTTTTTGGATAGTTATTCAGGATTATAGCACTAAAAGATCAACAGAAGATAACTTTTACATGCCCCTATAAGACTTTTGCTTTTTAGAGAATGCCATTTAGGCTTTGTAATGCTCCAGTGACCTTTCAAAAGTGCATGATGGCTATATTCTTTGATATAATGAAAATTTTCCTAGAGGTATTTATGGATGATTTTTCAATTTCTAAAAACTCTTTTGATAAATGTTTGCATAATCTAGGTTTAGTGCTCAAATGATGTGAAAAAACTAATTTGCTCCTAATTTGGGAAAATACCACTTAATGATTCAAAAGGTGTTATTTCGTGACATCTAGTTTCAAGAAAAGGCATAGAAGTGGACGAGGCAAAGATTGAGACAATTGAAAAACTCCTACCACGAACTTCAATTAAAGGAATTCAAAATTTTCTAGATCATTTCAGATTCTATAGAAAATTCATTAAAAACATGTCAAAAATCTCCAAACCACTTTGCAATCTCCTAGAAAAAAAGGTAACTTTGAATTTTGCTAATGCATCTTTAGCCTCTTTTATAGAATTGAAAAACAGATTATTTTTTGCCCTTATTATTATTGTCTTAGATTATAATCTTCCTTTTTGAACTCGAGTGCGGTACAAGTGATTTTGCAGTTGGTGCGATGTTAGGACAACAAAAAGAAAAGTTTTTTCATCCTATTTACTATGTAAGCAAAGCTTCGATAGATGCTTAATTGAATTATACTACTATGAAAAAGTATTGCTTGCTATAGTATTTGCTTTTGATAGATTTAGATTATATCTTGTGGGCACTAAAATTATTATTTATACTGTCTATTCTGTTATTAAGTATTTGATTGAAAAGAAAGATGCCAAACCAGGATTATTCTGATGGATATTTTTCTTGCAAGAATTTCTTTAGAAATTCATGATAAAAAGGGAACAAAAAATCAAATGGTAGATTATCTCTCAAGATTGGACAATAGGGCAAAAGTTGGTGATTTCATCCAAATCAATGAGACTTTTCCTGATGAACAACTTTTCTAAGTAAATCAACAGGAATTACCATGCTATGCTGACCATGTCAATTATATTATAAGTAGAGTTTTTCCCCCTAATTTAAATTCTCAACCAAAAAAAAAAGAGTTTACGCATGATGTATGTATTATTTTTTGATAAACCTCTCTTGTTTAAGTAATGTGCTAATAAAATTATTAGAAAGTATATAACTAAGGAAGAAATAAAGAATATTTTGTAGCATTGTCACTCATCAGATTACGGCAGGCATTTTGGAGGAAAACAAATAGTAGCAAAAATGCTACAATGAGGTTTTTATTGGCCAACTCTTGATGTTCTCAAATTTGTTTTATGATGTGATAGGTGTCAAAGAATAGGCAACATCTTAAGGAGAAACAAGATACCACTTAACAACATCCTAGAAATAGAGATTTTTGATGTATGGGGTTTTGAATTTATAGGACCACTTATTTCCTCCTACAATACTCTTTACATTCTAGTTGCTATAGATTATGTTTTAAAATGGGTTGAAGCAACCATCTTTTCGACTAATGGTTCTAATGTTGTGTTGAATTTCCTGAAAAAAATATCTTCACCCATTTTAGCACACCAAGAGCTATTATTAGTGAAAAGGATTTACATTTTTTGAAACAAATATTTCAAAGCCCTTCTTGCTAAATATGGGGTTAAACACAAGAATGCTGTAGCTTATCACCCCCAAACAAGCAGCTAAGTTGAAGTGTTAAACCAAAAGATCATGAGGATCTTGGAAAAGATATTAGCCCGACTAAAAAAGATTGGTCCAAGCATTGGATAATGCATTATGGGCATACCAAGCTACTTATAACACTCTAATTCAGATGTCTCTTTATAGATTAATTTTTGGCAACGCATGTCATCTTTCGATGGAACCTAACATAAAGCATATTGGGCCATCAAGAATTTGAATTTCAATCTTCATGTAGTTGGAGAATGGCAATTGTTGTAGCTCAATGAGATGGACGAATTCATCTTTGAGCTTATGAAAATGCCAATCTTTACAAGGAAAAAAACAAAACGATGGCATGATAAAAAGATCATTAAGCTGAAATTTAGCCATATCAATATGTTTTTCTCTACAACTCGTGCTTGAAGTTACTTTTGGGAAAACTCAAGTCTCAATGGTTTGGGACCTTTCAAAATCATAAAAATGTTCCCATACGGAGTCATCGAAGTTGTTGATGAAAGTTCTAACTGAAATTTCAAAGTTAATGGGTAAAGACTAAAGCATTATTAAGGAGGCGGATTTGATCGCCAAAATCCTTAATCACTTTAGCTGACCTAGAATGATAGAGGAATATTCAAGTCGATAACTATAAATCAGACACTTTTTGAGAGGCAACCCAAGTTTCTTAATCTTTTTCTTAAAATTAGATTTTTTATTTTAATTATTTATTTTCATAATTATTAATTTTGTTATTTTATTTTATAAGAAATTAAAAAAAAAAAAAACTTAAGTGCTACACCACCCAATCAGGTCATAACCTGCCATGGCAGTGCCAGGTAGCAGCATTACAATGCCAGGTTACAAAAAAATAATTTAATGAGCAGGGTACTGCAGTGCCCCAACATTTTAAGAGCCGACATTGCAGCTCCAGAATCTCGATGCTACAATACCATCTCAATTAATTTTTTTAGGGTTAAAAACCCTTCATTCTTTGCCACCCTCAATCATTACTTCCCAAACACTCTCCCTTCCCCAAAACACTCATCCACCATAAAAATCACCATCCAAACACCACCAACAACTAACTACTTGAATTTCTCTCAACTCCATAGTCTCTTTCTCATTTACAAGATTCAAGTTTTCTTTCAATCTTCAATTAAGGTTTATGTTTTTCCTTCGCAAAATATCAACAAATAAGTGAATTTTTTAAAGAATCTTTATGATTTTAATGATATTATTAAATGGATCAAAGTTTGAGTTAGTAATTATCAATCATATATGACCTAACTTGATCTTTTATATCTTTGTTTGTGAAAATTATAGAGATTTTGATTTTGGGTATCCTTTGATTATTATGTTTGATGTGATTATTAGGTGTTTATTGTCATCATCAATCTAGTTTAATATTCTATATCATTGATTGTGGTGATAGTAGAGATTTGAC
Organism: Adansonia rubrostipa; assembly: GCA_038381775.1. Classification (NCBI taxonomy): domain Eukaryota; kingdom Viridiplantae; phylum Streptophyta; class Magnoliopsida; order Malvales; family Malvaceae; genus Adansonia; species Adansonia rubrostipa. The sequence goes on along the minus strand of JBBYHM010000011.1, from coordinate 806,571 downwards.
TGATGGATATTGTTGGATGTTGAATATTGGTTGATTATTTGGAATTTATTGACATTTTGGAAGTGTTAAATTGATTAGTATTTACATAAAAATTAATTGCTTAAGAGTTCAAGTGCCGCATTGGTATTCAAATTTTGCTCATCATTTATATACATTGTTAAGGTGTAAAACTTGTTATTATCTAGGCTTGCCTCTTGTTGTAAAAGACAATTACAACTAGATGGCACTAAAATAGACAAAAACAAGTGCTAGTGAAAGCCCTATTCAAAAGTTTTTATCCACAAAAGCTTTTCAGTGATTTACGCTAGCATGGGATGTAAAAATCTTAATTGCACAGAAAGATTTTAACTTAATTCTCAAATACTATCCACTTATTGAAAATGTCATAGCCATAGGAGATGGGAAAAATTTTGGGAACCTCCATAATCTATTATGTCACTATTGTTCGTGAATTTTATGCTAACGATTATAAATATGTAGGTAATAAAGTTTTTGTCCATGAATGTCGGGTACCAATAAATAGCAAACCTATGAATGAATTTTATAACACACCTAATATTCCAAATTATAAGTATTCATATCTTTTAGATGTCAACGTAGATCTAGAAGAGGTGAAAGATCAACTCTACAAGACCAACACACAATGAAAGATGTCCAAGGGTGAACCCATACCCTTTAAATCCAATGCATTGCATCATAATGGTAACATTTGGCTACATTTTATAGCTTATAATTTACTTCCTAGTAAGCACTTAAGCAATGTCACAAAAGATAGAGTAATTTTGCTCTATTCCATCCTTATTAGAAAGTTATTAAATATCAACAAACTTATTTATTTAGCAATGATGTACACTGCCCAGTCAATGAGAGAGGGATTATGGTTCCTATCTTTGCTTACTTCTTTGTGTGCCAAAGCAAATGTCTGATGAGAGGACTTCGAAGAACTATTCCATTTGACGATAGCCATTGACTATAATATGATTGGCAGAATGGGCCAAAGATTACCTACTCATCCAGCTAATGTTGGCGTTAGTTCCTCATCTGCTCCACTCGGATCAAGGCAACCACGAACAAGACTAATGATTAATCAAAACCTTATTAATCTCGAAGCACAAATGGCTTATCAACTAGAATGTAATTAAGCAATGAAATAGATGCTGCACTTTTTTGACTACTAGGCTTGAGCATGACAAATTGCCCTCAAATGCCTTTTCCACCATAACTACCCCACATTAAGCAACTTGGCGAGAAAGAGAATGAGGAAGAAAATGAAGATGCTTAGGCACTTTTTCCCACCACCACATCCATTGAATGGGGAGTATTATTGATCTTAACTTTTATTTATTTTTATGCATTGGGGACAATGCTTTATTTAAGTGTGGGGGTGTTTTATTTATAAGTAAATTTGGGAAGGGTAATTAGCATTTATTTTCCTTGCATTTGCATATTTTGAAGTTTTCTTAGTGCATTTAGAATTGTTTTGGTCTCTATTTTTAATGAGTCAATGTTTTTTTATTGAGATGTTTTGTGCTTATTTTTTGTTTCTATTTTAAATGAGTTAGAGTTTTATGATTAAGATGTTTTGTGCTTATTTATGATAATATCCTTATCAAATGATGAGAACTTAGTTATTGGTATGTCTTGATTCTTGGGAAAATATATGCATGATTTGAATTTGTGATATGATTCTTTGTTTTTCTCATAGCTAGGATGTTATTTTTGAAAATTTTAAGCACCTGATCTCTTGCATTAATTCGTATTGCTTATTTAAAGATTGTTTTTGTTAATTTAAGTTGCGATTATGTCCAAAAGCTTAGAATTTGTTTAATTCTCTCTTAAGGCAAAATCCTAGATAACACTACGTTAAAATGATGATTTAGGCAATCTTTGGGTCGTTTGAGCCTTTTTAAGCCTTTCTTTATATATCTATCTTTAGTTCACCCCATTTGGGCTTAATATATATATATATATATATATATATCCTTTTCTTTTGATCGCCATATATTTTAGCTTAGCCAAATAAGAAAAACCACGATTAACCTTTACTACATAGGCATGCGCATGAAATTGTTCTAAGAAATACTTATGAGCCGTGTTAAATTGTAATGGTGATATTTCAGGGAAAAAAAAAGAAAAAAAGAGAAAGAAGAAGGAAAAGACACAAAGTTGTGTAAATAAGTAAAACGGTAGAAAAAGAAATTATCATGAAAAAAAGGTATGTGCTTCAAAAATGTTATGAAGGGTTATTCGAAAGATCCATAATATTGAAAAATGCCTATGGGTTAATTAAACCTAAATATATTTTTTATCCTACCTTGACCCTAGCCTTACATTACAAGCTTAATGAAGTCCTACATGATCTTTGATGAGATGTTAGTCTACATTAGTGGAGATATATATGAAAAGCAAATATATGAGAATCTAGTATTAATTCATAGTTTGCATTGGCATAAACTTATTTTGATTGCATGCAATGATTTGTAAAGAGATCATATATACACATACACACCATAATCTATTCAAAGGATGAGTTTTATGATTAAATCAAAGCATGAATTCATATTATATTTATATATACTATGAGTTAAGATTTTGAGATGACTTTTGAGGAAAATTAAAGCAATAATTATTTGAGTATATTCATCTCAATTCATATTTCATTCTATCTCATTTCATTTGTTCGATTTTCATTTCTTTGTTTTATTTTGCTCAAGGACTAGCAAAATCTTAAGTTTGGGGTGCTAGTGTAAGTTTTGTAAGCCAATTTTTGTAGCTTATAAGGCATTATCATTTAAAGATTCATGTAATCAAACATTATATTTATTTAATGTCATAAAGGTTTTTCTTTATCCACAAGATTTAATAGTATAATTGTTATAAATATCTTATATAGATAAAGCCCATGAAACACATATGGCCTTGCAAGGGAATTGTAAAGAGTTACAATTTTAAGATCCCTATGCATCAAAGTCGTGTTTCTGAAAACATTCCTAATCATTGTATTGTCAAAACAAGGCATTGACAGTGCATAAAGACTGGCATATGTAAGCCTCCACGCATAGGATGCATGCTGTTGGTCTCATAAGTTAAAGTATAGAGATACTTTAGGACATCATATGGGTGCTTATTATGATAACAAGTTCACTAAACATAACTTGCTATGAGAGTTCTATTGGTATTTCACTTAAGAGTCTATGGAAATAATCTTATGTGTCAATAGTGTAAATGATCCTTAGATTTGTGATACCAGCTGATACAACGCCCTTACGTGTCTACACAAGGAAGAAGTATAGATCACGTGACGAAGACACGTTGGGGGAAAACCAATTCCAGCTTAGCTATTTACTTGCACTGTAAAACCCATTCCTACAAGTGGCAGAAGAACAGAAACCACGTTTACTAGTGGGGGAAGATTGGCTCTATGCAGTTGAGCATTATTAACACCACTACTAGCATGTTCTCTTCTATTTTAGCTTAGTTGGTTATTTATAATATCTGTAACTTTTAGTATAAATAGACTAGGAATTATTTTGTTTCATCATGAGAAAAATTATTTATCGAAGTCATTTGTTGGAGACTAGTCCTCTCGAATTAGACTCTTTCTATATGTTGTATTTTGTTTAAGATCCTTGCAATATATAGCTAATTTACTTTTTTTTCTCTTTTCCTGTTTCCATCATCTTTGGCATCAAAGCCGCTTACGATCCAAGATGGTAACCACACGGTCTTCCACTATTCCACCTTCAAAAACCCAAAGCACACAACATCCTAGCACTCAACCCTCATCCCCTAACACCAACCCTATTATTGTTCAGCTAGCCACCATTATTTCTCGACTAGAAGTTATGAACATTTTGGCAGTAGAAGTTGCTGCTCTTAAGGCCCAAACTAGTGTTGCCCACCAATCCGCATCCAACCCATGGGCCAATAGTAAAGACAAGGGGAAGGAAACTACCCTAGGCTATCGAGAGCAACGGTGCAACAACTAGCCAAATGTTGATGAAGAAGATGATAACAACCCATGGTAGCAATGGAGTCTAGCTCTTCGACCCTATAAAAAGATGGAATTTCCCAAATTTGATGGAGGCAACCCTCGCTGATGGATTCTCAAAACGAAAAAATATTTTCATTATTATCAAACACCAGAATAACTCAAAGTCGACATCGCAGCTATGTACCTTGAAGGCGATGTATTGGATTTATTCTCTTGGCTCAACAAAGAATGCACTATCGTCTATTGGGACGAGCTGGTCAAGGCACAACAAGAGAATTATGGTCTAACTAAATTTCAAAACCCAGATGAATACCTTTGTAACATCAAACAGATAGGTACCATCCAAAAGTATCGATAGGAGTTTACAAAATGATCTGCACGAGTGACGAATTGGCTGAATCACTATTTACCGAGGGTTTTCCTCAATGGATTGTGTGAAGACATTAAGGTTAATGTAAGAATCCACAAGCCTTGTAGAGTATACAAGGCTATAAGTTTGGCCATGGAATTTGAGTCCAAATTGGGCATAAACCGCTTGACCAAACGGTCCAATTGGTCAAATTCTTCTCGACCTAATACAGCCTCTACATAATCGTGACTTCTTTCTCCACGTGAAGGCAACCCGTCGGGCAATTAGCTCACTACCATTTCTTATGAACTCCCACCGCCAACAACCCCAACTCTAACTCAAACTCAGTCCGAAATTGAGTCTGAACAGTAGAACCAACTCGCAAAAGGCTTTTGTTTCTACTATAATGAGAAGTTTGGCCCTGGTCATCCTTGCAAAACTAAAGCTTTATCGCTCTTAGAAATCACCAATGATGACGATGATCTCGGAAGATAACAAATACCTGCAGATGAAGTTAGTGTTTGACAACCAACCTTTTAATCTAGCTGAAATTAGTTTCCAAGCAATATTGGGAAAATTGACCACCACCATGAAGCTCAAAGGGCTCCTCGATACTAAGGAGATCTTAATTCTTGTCGACAGTAGCTCAACCCATAATTTCATGGCTGACCCCATTGTTGATGAATTAAACCTTTCGATGCAATTTATTCCTCCATTTGGTGTATAGATCAATAATGAAGAAGTCATTCACTACAATCACATTTGTCGAAACGTCAATATACAAGTACCAAGCTTGAAGATCACATAGATTTACTACCCATTCTCCATAAGGGGTGCCAACGTGGTATTGAGAATCCAATGGCTTGCTTCATTTAATACAGTACAAGCCAATTTGAATGAAATGTTTCTAATCTTTAATCTTAAAGGAAAAAGTATAAATTGCATGGAGTCCTACTCAAACCTCAAACCATTAATCCATTCCAGTATTTGTCAATTGACACTAGGAACACAAGTAACCACCTTCCCAAATCCAAGCCTTGCTCACTGAGTTCTGTTTTTTAGGAACCTAACACTTTACCACCTTTCTGAAACCTCACCTATTCAATCCCTTTCCTACCAAATTCTAAACCTCCCAACATTCGACCTTACCGATATCCCTACTCCCAAATAATCAAATTTGAAAAACAGGTTGCTGATTTATAAGCAGTTGGGTTTATACGCCCAGTTTCAATCCATTTGCCAGCCATTTCCTTCTAGTTAAAAAGAAAGATGACTCTTGGAGAATATGCATCGACTATTGATCCCTTAACAAACTTACCATACCTGGCAAATACTCGATTCTCAATATAGATGAGTTATTGGATAAGTTACATGGAGCCACAATATTTTCCAAGATCGACTTATGTTCTGGCTATCATCAGATTCGATTCAATTAGAGTGATTTAGCCAAAATAGCTTTTCGCACATACTTAAGGCATTACGAGTTCATCGTCATGCCTTTTGGCCTCATCAATGCATTGTCCACTTTTTAAACTACCATGAATGATCTTTTCAAGCCATACTTGCACAAGTTCATTCTTGTCTTCTTCGACGACATCCTCATCTATAGCAAGACTATAGAGCAACACCAACAACATCTCCGAAAGGCATTTGAGCTTTTTTGAGACAACTAATATTTTGCTTAGTCATCCAAGTGCTTATTCAGCCAAAGTCAGATAAACTTTTTGGGTCATGTGGTATCCTCCAAAGGTGTCCAAGTTGATCAAGATAAAATCTAAGCAGTGCAAACATGACCTGTACCAGCCAACGTCAAGGAGTTGCGTGGATTTTTAGGCCTAACTGGGTATTACCATAGATTTGTCAAGAATTATGAGCTAATAGCAAGGCCTTTAACGAATCTGACTAAAAAGAATGGATTCAAGTAGTCTCCGTTAGCTGAGGAAGCCTTTCAGAATCTCAAGCATGCCTTAATTTCAATATTGGTGCTCCGACTACTTGATTTCTCTCAACCGTTCATGGTGGAATGTGATGCTTCATCTGAGGGCATTAGTGCCATACTTTTACAAAAAGAGTATCCTGTGGCATATTTTAGTAAGGGCTTCTCTTTTTCTAATCGACTCAAATTTGCTTATGATAGGGAATTACTTGCCTTTGTGTTAGCTTGCAAAAGTGGAAGCATTACCTCATGGGAAGACATTTCTTCATTAAGACAGACCATTTCAGCCTCAAATTTTTACTTAAACAGCGGATCACCACCGCTGAGCAGCATAGATTACTAATAGAGTTATTGCCTTTTGACTTCTCCATCATTTATAAAGCATGCAAAGAAAACAGAGGAGCAGATGCCTTATCCCGCAAGCCTCAACATGCAGATCATCTCGCATTAGCTCTACCTGTCAACCTTGATTTGCTGGATTTACAAGAGGCCCTCCAAGTGGACCCTTACACTTAGGAAATCATATAGTCTATTACGGCTGATCCCACTTCGCATCTAGAATTTTTGTGGCAAGCTAAAAAGTTTACTATAAAAATCTATTTGGTAATTCCTGATCATAAACCATTAAAGCAGAAACTTTTTTTTTAAATCTCATATCACTCTTTTTGTGGATCATGGTGGTTACTTAAAGACTCTTAGGTGCCTTCTTGCCAATTTCTTTTAGCCAAATTTAAAGCAAGATGTTTGACATTATGTTCAAAATTGCTTACAATGTCAATAGAACAAGTACCAAGCATTAGCGCCCACTGGTCTTCTACAACCTTTACCGATACTGGAAAGAGTTTGGGAAGACATCTCCTTCGACTTCATTGTGGGTCTCCCCAAATCGGGTCATTTTGATACAATCATAGTTTTAGTAGATCATTTCAGTAAATATGCTTATTTTATTCTTTTGGCTCACCCATTTACTGCCAAAATAGTTGTTAAAAATTTTTGTAGGGAAATAGCTCATCTTTATGGAATCTCGAGATCCATCATTTCTGATCGTGACATCATATTCCTCAGTAATTTCTAGCAAGAGCTCTTTCAATTAAGCAAAACTTGCTTGCGTATAGGCACTAGTAACCATCCACCAACAGATGGACAAATCGAAGTCGTCAACCAGTGTTTAAAAACATATCTGCGATGCTTCGCTCATGAAAAACCCACCGAATGAAGTAGTTTTCTTCCTGGGCAGAATATTCATTCAACACAGGTTTCCATACCTCTACTGGCACTACTCTTTTCAATATCGTTTACGAAAGAGATCCTCTATCGCTTCACCCGTTTGTCCCAGGTGAAACGATGTTAGCAAACCTTAAGAAACAACTTATCCTTTGTGATGATATGCTGAAGATTTGAAAGCAAATCTAATGAAGGCGTAATCTCGCATGAAAGCCCAGGCAGATTCTAGAAAGCGTGAACTTAACTTCAATAAGGGTGATTCCATTTCTTTAAGACTCCAACCTTACCGCCAACAATCACTTGCCAAAATGAGGTATGAAAAACTCTCTCCAAGATTCTTTAGTCCTTATAAAGTCATTCGATGGGTAGGCCTAATGGCTTATGAGTTGGAACTTTTTGAGACTTCAAGAGTACATCCCATCTTCCATGTATCGCTCCTATGACCAGTAATGGGACAAACACCGTCTGCTCCACCAGCTCCCTTGCCCATTACACTTGATTGGGAACTTATCCTTTCCCCTGCCAAGGTTCTTTCATATTGTTAGATTAAAAAAGTTGGAGTTTCTACCTTGGAGCTGCTTATCAAATGGGAAGGATGACCTTTAGAAGAAATAAGTTAGGAAAATTATGATCTTCTAGCAGGGCAATTTTCATCTTTATGCCTTAAGGACAAGTTGTATTTCCAAGGGAAATACTAATACAATGCCCTTACATGTCTGCACAAAGAAGAAGTATAGATTACGTGACAAAGACACGTTGGGGGAAAACCAATTCCAACTTACTATTTACTTGCTATACAAAACACATTCCTACAAATGGCAGAAGAACAAGAACCACTTTTGCTAGTGGGGGAAGATTGGCTCTAGGCAGTTGAGCATTATTAACACCACTACTAGCATGTTCTCCTCTATTTTAGCTTAGTTAGTTATTTATAATATCTAAAACTTTTAGTATTAATAGACTAGGAATTATTTTGTTTCATCATGAGAAACATTATTTATCGAAGTCATTTGTTGGAGACTAGTCCTCTTGAATTAGACTCTTTCTATATGTTGTATTTTGTTTAAGATCCTTACAATATATAGCTAATTTACATTTTTGTTCTGTCTTTTTCTTTTTTTTCTCTTTTCCTGTTTCTATCACCAGGTCATCTCATATGAAGAGTGCCATACTTCGATTCCATCATGAACGGGTTCACAATAGATGGATGCTTATGGTAGGGTGGTTTTGGGTATGACATGAATCATATGGTAGGTAAATGAGTGGTTTAAAGAAGATTCATCACCCTAAGTGATAAAAAGGGACATATCTCACATGTACCTGGCTCATGTTAACTTAAAGTCCTTGGTCAAAGTAGTATTGATTATGGAATTAACACATAAGGGTTGCATACTAATATGGAATGAGCTAAGAGTAAACATTGAACCATGCTATTACTAAATTTGCGATATATGATGAAAGGATATTTATCACACTGGAATACTGAACTTTGAATAACGATCTGAAGGGGCCTAATGGGTCATATAGATTAGCGTGATTAGTAAAAATTAAATTTAGACTGCATTAATATGTCTAATACAAGTAATGGTTACTTGGCCCAATTTGATGGAGTTCACATGAGCCAGGGGCAAAATTGTAATTTCTCAAGAATTTAAATTTTAATCTAGGTATATTGCCTTATGATTGCCATCCCACCTAGTAGAGAGAGGACATAGAAAATCAGCCAAGAAACCCCTTAAAATCAGGTTTTTCATTTTCTCTCAAATCTCTAAGGAGGGATTGCGCAATCTAGGTTTTTCTTGGAGAAAAATTGTTTTCTTCTTTATTTTGTTTCTTGAACCAAGATCTTTTAAATGTAAGGGAAAGTTTATTGAAACCTAAAATGGTAGCACGGCTTTTGGCAATAAAGCCTCTTCCTTGTTGAAGGTTTTTGGGTCATCTGTGTGGATAACTATTAAAGTCTGGATGCTTGGATAGCTTTGGTTTACGACAATCAGGCTCGGTGTTTTTGATAATTACGTCATGGAATCATTGAAAGATTTCTCAAGATTGAGGTGTGTTTGAATCTTGAATAGATCTTTAGGTTTTTTGATCTTAAAGATTAGTTAAGATCATGCAAGTTGATCCTGTTTAAGGAGTTTTGGATTATATTCATTATTATGTTTTCGCTGCCATGTTTATATGTTATTTATAAAATTTTTTGTAATCTAATTAATTGTTGCCCTGAGACTTCCTACATGGGGGTGTGATAACTCTATAAAGTAGAGCTATTTAATCTCATTATGGGCATCAAATTAGTTAAGTCTTGGATATTTTTAGTTAGATTTTACTTTTAAGTTGTTTTTAAATTAGTTTCATTTACTTTCCTTATACTTAAATTATTTTGTTATTTAAATGCTTTTCATATTTTTTAGGTCAAAACTCGAAAGAGTTTCTAAAAGTGCAATAACTTAATAAAAAAGTAAAATGGATCTGGTCAGCAGTTTTCAACAATTTAAGTACCGTGGATCTAGTTTGGTAGTTTTCAAAAATAATTGGTTCAAGCTACTTGGAGACTAAGTTTTTCTTCTGCAGGGTTTTACATAAGACTCTTAGGATTAGAAGTAAAGATATCTCAGATACTCTATGGCTTTCTTTTTCTCCAATTTTCTAAAGATGAAAGTAGCCATCAAGATCTTGCAATTAGAGAAGAATTAAATAATTTGAAGACCAAGACATACCAACTCTTAGTTTTCTCTTTCTCTTAATCTTTTTATCTTTATTATGATATTTATAATGGTGAAACTCTAGTATTTTGTGTTTTATTTAATCAATATAAACCAAATTTATTTTTCTAGGGTTGCAATGAAACTCCACATGTAGTTTGGATTAGTTGAACATTTTTTTCTTGATTTAATGATATTTAAGTTATTTGTTCAATCTTATTCTTAATGCACCTAATTAATTGGTCACTAATTAAATTGGTTTAGCAACCTTAATGAACTTGGAAAAGAAAATTTTGTGTTTAAATCCAAATTAAACAACATATGTTTCATATTTATTTATTAGGATGAATTGATCTACATGTGAAATAGGAATATACGATTATGTTATATGTAACCAAACAAAGTCTAAGCTTAATAAGTTTCTTTTAATTCAATTTGCATAGGAATATAATAAATTGACTAAGAGAGAGAATTTTGTAAGATTATCAGAAGATAGTTATAAATAAATTAGAACTCTAAGTTAAAAACTTATTGTTATTAGTCAAGTGAAAACGGTAAAACAAGTTTAAATGAACTGTTGAGGGAAATTGTAATCCTAAGCTTTTTTCATTGATTAAGTAAAACTTAATTATTTTCTTTGCTATTCAGTGAAATTTTAATTTTATTTAGTGATCTCTAAATTGATTGTTTGGATAAAGTTAAATTGTTTTAATTCTAGTAATTATCAAATACAATTTCTCGTCAGAACGATACTTTACTCATTCGCTATATTACTTGATGCGATACATGCACTTGCATAGAAATCTGATAACAAAACTTTAACTATTCAAACAGCATATGACCTCTTGAGTAGACAAGGCATGTGCATAAGTTTTATTAATTTTTATTGTTGTCTTATAATAGTTGCCTGAAATGATTTTTCATGACTAACCTTTAATAGCAACAGGTCAGAGGCAAAGAGGCAACCAAAACAGGACCATCAATTATATCAACATAATAAAAAAAATCTAAGAGAACACAATTTTGAACCCAAATGCATCAGCCATGCCTAAGCTTAACCAAGCTAGATTACATGTTAATTCATGTGCTAATTTTTAACTCCAAGCGTAGGCAAATTAAAAAAATCCACAAATACCCATCTTAACTTAGCTTTGAATCCACCGTTATAGTATATACAGTCAACAAAAATTGAGGATGTTTGTTTGAGGTCCCAAATAATGTGACCAATAAAAAATTATAACCCATAAACTTTCGCACGCATCTTTAACCTTATACATCCTTCATCATTTATAAGTCCAAGCAAGAAGAGCCAAAGTCCTAAATAATCCCAACACCAAGGCATCAGTTATATCCCAAAAATGTTTTAATATGTCCAAATAGAACATGAAAAAATACAATTGGAAGTCAAAATGTCAATATATAATATTCAAACAAATATTTGATAACTCTAATCAAGGGTAATTAATCCAATGCACAATGTTCAAATAGTCATTTCTCAACGCAAGCATAAGTAAATGCACTAGCACATAATACATGTCCAAATAACCATTTTCAATTCCAAGCAAAGGTGATTAATTGAACAATCAATTTAGGGTCCATACACCATAATGGCTTTTTGCCAAACCTCCACCTTTTATCTATTTCTACAATTAATATGATTGCTTAATTTTAAAATAGGTCAAATAAATTCACTTAAGTCATTCCAATCCACTATATCACACCCTTGCCTTTGATTTAAATGGACATTTATTTATATACATTTTGAAGACTCCAACGACAATTGCCAACAGAATAGATGAGCAAACCAACAAAACAAAAGGCAAGATAAAAAAAATACATTAAGATCACCTTTTATACAAACTAAAAGTCCAAATTAAACGAATCAACTCCAGCCATACTTGCAATAGAATCAACACAAAATATCAACATCGATAGACACAAACACAAAATCAAGCATCACTTAAAATCCAACACAAGCCATGACAAAATCAAGCATTGACATAACCCAAAATCATAACAAAAACCATAACCGCGACTCAACAACTATTCTTTATCCCATGCTCACAACAGCTTTGACCATATACAAATACATAAAACCAAGCTCACTATTATCCAAAATAAAAACACAAGCTATCCACGCAAACCCAAACACCGCCCCCATTCCCCAAAAATGCCATATGTAACACCCAAAAAGAATCCACCGCAAAAAAAAAAAAATAAAAAATCCGAGAACTAAATTACCTCGCATCAACAAAGACAACAACAAATCGGCAACAATAACTGCAGAACAATCACCCACAGCATCTAATACAAGTGCAACCCGAATTATTAAAAAAATACTTCAATTTGCCACCACCCAACACAAATGCATCCCCAAATCCCCAACCCATCCAATACCAATCTATAAAACAAACAAATAAATTTAATTTAAACTTAAATTAGATTAAAAAAAAAACAAGAAACAGTTTCTGAACCAACGAGCCAAATAGAAAACATAAAGCATGAACGGTTCGAACAGAGACCAACCTTTGAACAGCGACCGTGCATCTCAACAACAAACCTGTCATTTTATAGGTAGCCACAACGCATCAAAAAAGAACACCCAAATGCTCAACCCAAACACTCCTCCAACATGCAAAAAATCTCCCATAATAAATGCAAAGAAATCTTTCCACAGCACTCTTTTCTTTTTTGACTTGCAAATCCACTCCTTCAGTGTACGGAAGATTAGCAGCAAAGGATTAAAGACAAACCTCCCATCCGCTGCTCATTTTTTCCATTCAATCTCCCCATCAAATAGAAAAACCCTCAAAAGAAATGAGCCAACCAAAGAAAGAAGACATCAAAACACATCGTTTAATCTTGCTCAAAAATGCATCATTCAATTTGGACACTTTTAAAATGGCAAACGCCTTGATGACATGGAAGCCTAGCTGGTTAGCTCCCGTCTTCCTCTTTCTATATTAAAATAATAGGAATATTTTTGAATTTATTTCCATGAACAACCGTTTTCATGCATTTTTATATAACTATTTTTTAATTTCATATGTGTTGACTATGATTTTAGAAGTCTAATCTTTTCTTTGTGTGAGTAAATGAATTGATTGATAATAATTTAAGGAACAAATTAATTTCAAAAAATTTTTGTGTTGAATTTTTTTAATATATTAAATTTAAAATATGTCAATCAAATCAAAACAAATTTAATAAAAAAGAAATATAAAACCATATTTAAAAAATTTATCAAAGAGCCAAAAACTTTTGTTACTAAAGAAAAATTTTTAAACTTATTGAATTTGTGTATTCTGAAATCCGCTAACATACAAAAAAAAAAATTATGATAATGAATGAAAAAAAGACAAAACCATTCGTAAAAGGAAAAAAAAGCAAGAAACTGTATTTAAAAACAAACTTAATAAAATATTTCTCAATATTTAATATTTTATGAAAATAATAATTAAAGCATATATTTTTTATGATGAAAAATCTAAGTTTTAATTGGTATTTAACTATATTTTTTAATTAAGTGATAAGTACTCTAACACTATTGATAATGACTTAAGATATAAAATAAATGAAATTATGATTATCTTATTTCAACTAAATATTTAGATAAAAATTTAAAAATATATATAATTTTAATCTTATAATCTTATAATATATAATATAATAAAATATTATTTCAATGGTTATCAAACAATATAATAAACAAAAAATATATATTATAGATATTATCATCTAATAAAAATATTTTAATCAAATTAATTTTTTTATATATAAATTTGATAAATATTCTTAATAATAAAAATATTTAGAATGATAATTTACATTCATATTTTTATATATATTATAAATAAAAGGAAAAAATAAAGCTAACATGGTAACATTCATAATAAAAAAAAAAAATCCGCCAAGAATTCACAATTTAAAGTGAAACAAACTCCTCAGCTCCTTCAATTCGCCTCCCGCTCTTCATCTTCGAAGTATTTTTTTTTCTTTTTTTTTTTTGTTAAATCATAATTTTGTTAATTAAGAAAAGGATTGTAAAGAAAGCAAGCTGTCAAATTACAGAACTAGAAGCACCGAGCCTCCTACAAAAGAGTAAAGTCTGTTGAGTAAAAATTCAAAACTCAATCGGCTTCTAAATCCCAACACAATCAAATTCGTTTTCCTAGTATCCATCGAAATCTTCATTTAAACTAGGAAAATTTGCAATCTAGAGTTTCCAGAAAACCCTTAAAAGACTTGCATGTAAAATTGCAAGACATGTAAATAAACCCAGAGACACTTTGAATATAACCCTCAAAAATTAAAAAAAAAAATAGAAAATAAACCTTTAACTTTCAAGGTTCTCTTCAAATTTATATATGGTATTTTCAGAATATTCATTCTTAATTGATTTTCTAAAGATTCATCGAAATTTTCCATGGAAGCTATGAACATTTACAGCCAGTAGTCTCCAGAAAAACCCTTGAAAAACTTGTATGAGTAACTGCAAGACAAAGTAATGGAAACCCAAAAAAAAATTAAAAACAAAAAAAAATTGCAAATGTTGGAAAGGATTTGAGGAATTTGTTTCTTTTAAAATTGTGAATTTTTGATAGAACATTTTTTTCCTTTTTTACTGATATGAAATGTTGGATTTATTTTTCTAGTTTTTCATTTATAAAAAATACATAAAAATATATGGATTAGTGTACATTATTTATTAAATAAATTTAAAACTATTTCTACCAAAAAAATAAAAAATTTTAAAGTATTCGATCGTGTGAAAAGTCTTTGTTTTTTTCGATAATAAGAGGTTTTAAAATCTTTATTCCTCAATAAGCATTATTTTAAACTTATTTACTTAAAAAGCAAACCTCTAAGCCACTTCCATGGCCACGTAATACAATTTCAAACAGTGAAAACTTGACCGGTAACTTTTTTTACTCCTTTTTGCTAGACTTTTCTAATAATGAATAAAAACCCATTTTCAATTCTTTTTTGAGTTGCGATGGGAATGTAAATAATCTAATTTTGTTTAAGTTTTTAGAATTCATTTTTTCGAGACTAACAGCTAAAAGCAATGCAATGACATGTTAGGTTTTACTTTAATAAAAATTATCCAATTATTAAAATTTTTAGGTCAAATATTGTTTTAACACATTTGAGCCTTGATTATTTATGTTACAGAGGGTGGCCCAATTTAAAGAAGATGATAGGAAAATGGGACATTTGGTGGATTAATTTAAGATTACTGACGGTAAATATGGGAACCAAAAATGACATTTTTGTTAATATAAGAAGATGAACAGATATGCTTGCTTGGGTCCTTGGCCAATGAAAATTGAAAACACATTGGAAGGACATGAACAAACGAAAGAAAGAGAAAAAATGAAAAAAAAAAAAAAAAAAAGAGCAAAAAAACAAGGGCAAAGGTGGTAGAGTGAGGCTTTCCTTTAAAAATCCTTCTCCTTTTGTTTCATTCACTTTATATCTTGATTCCAAAAAAGCTACAACAACAACCGTAAAGGGAAAAAAAGCAAAAAAAAAAAAAAAAAAAGAGTTGAAGGAAACTCTAGTGTTTGGGAAGCTTGTGAGATGTAAGTTCTCCATTTTTTCCTTGCTTTCTTCTATTTTTTTGTGTTTTGGTTCGTTTTCCTTGCCATGTCCATGCATACATTTTACGATTTGTCAAGTAGTTACCATGTTCATGCGTTTGCATGCATTTTGTTTCATAATTTTCATGATATTAAATATATGTTTGACCCATGTTTGATGTCTTTTGTATGAAAATGTTAAGTCATAATGCTTGAGGGGTTTGGCCATGATGTTGCTTTGCCATGATATTATGCCTTCATTTATGTTTTGGTGACTTTGGATGCGTTCGTTGTGTGTTTGATGAAATGAAGATGAAACATGAGTTGGTTGTATTCTTGAACGCATTTGGTCATGAAGATTGGTATGCCCATAGTTTTGCTTTTCTTTGCTGCTTTGATGACCCATAGTTTTGTTCACTACATTTTTGTTAAAATGCTTGACTGTTTTACTGAAAAATCATTTTTAAAACCCCCAAAGATTAGGCCATAGTTGGTTCAACAAATAAGCTAACTTTGGTCTATTGTTTTCCCATCATTTTTTCCATAGACTTGGGGCATACTAAGCTTAAAAATGCTTGGATTAGTTACTGGTTTGAGACCACATTAATTGGATTTTTAAACCATCTTTAAATTAATCTTGAGTCTTAATATGCAAGGTCTTGCATTTAGCCTTTGTAGGGTGGTATTTGCGTCCATTATGTAGCAGTTGGGTACAAATGGATTGGAGCCAGAAAAGTGATGACCTAGAGTCATAAAGTGGCATATGAATGCCCTTCATGTAGTATTCGGGCGCCAACGAATTGGCCCTAAGATAGGTAGTTGGTCCATCATCTAGTGTTGCAAAGAAAGCATATGAATGTCTTGCATACGAATATCCTTTGCATAGGATAGTTCGTGTGCATTAACCAGGTAGTGTTCTGGTGTCATCGGATTGACCCCGAGTTAGGTTGTTAGCTTATGGTTTAAGGTTTTAAAGGTGACACACGAATCAGTCTTTTCTTGGGAAAAGCACATAAAGCGATGCAAACCTGAAAATTGATTTAAAAAAAAGGGCATTCAGATGCAAATTTTCAAATTTCCAAATTTGATACCCCTTTTAATCCGAGGCATTGGCGAGCTTCGCTGCACATTCTCAGGTCATTCATTGTCACTTTAGACTCTTGTATATAGACGTTCAAACATTTGAAGAATCGACTCCAAAGGCAGGCATAGGAACGTCGTATGCACCCTTGAACCCATGCATTCTTGTTCCCCTATTTCTGGTCGTGATCAAATCTGTGATGGGTCTGATTGAAATAATATTTTGTATTTCGTAGGCAGATAATGAGTACATACTAAGCTTTGTATGTATATGATTTCCAAAGACTAAATTCATGCTAAAAAGGTTGTGCTTTATTGTTTTAATTAGACATTTGGCGATTTCTTGTCAGGTATGGAAAAGTTAGGGAGAAGGGATAGCATTGAATCTGGTTAATCCCACATTGGCGATGGTTCAAGAATTGAGATGATGAGATGCATCCACATTGCACTGCTATGAGTTCAAGAAAACATGTGTACTAATTTTTTGGGTAATATTAAATTATCTATTGACTAGCTCTTTTATGCAAAATGTGAGGAAACTTAGGTAGCATTTGGCATTTTCCATGTTAGGATTTTAATGGAATGCGATTCTTGAGAATGTTATTATTAAGAATGTGTCCAGCAAATTTAAAATTTGAATTTTAATATTTATAACATCTTCCCATATTCCTAGGCTTGCGGCTTCTTTGGCTAAAAAAGTTGCTGATTTTAGCACATTGGAAATGAAATACTAATTCCTACTACTGTTGGCTCCTGAAGCCAATGCAGATTCCTAAAGTGATCGCTTGCCTTGCTTTTTCAGTGATTTCTGCCTCTTTGAATGGCTTCATATTGGAGGTTAAAAGTAGAAGAAATACCGTTGGCTGAAACTGAAAGTGCTAGTCCGAGGTAAAAACAGTAAAACCGTACTTGTTCCAGGGGGAAAAAAAAGGGAATTATTTTTCATGCATCCTGCACAAATTTACAATAGCCGCCCGGATTTTCCAAAGATTCGCGGTTCTAACTTTTATGTTTATGGTTAAGTTCCACAATGATAAGAACTGATATTAGCCTATCAACTGTACAATCAGATGACTGATGCATGCCAAAACTTTTTTCTAACAGGAGAAAATGTAAAATGCGGCAACTCTTCTTCCTATGGTGTCCCATAATTTACAAGGGCAATTTTCGAACAGGAGGAAGATGAAAAATGAATCAGAATATGGTATCGACTGTAAGTTTCCTTTTCTAGGGAGTCTTCTATATGATCGGCTTTTGCCGGTCCATGGAGGTAGAACCTTATTACCAAATAATCTTCGAAGACTAATCACCGAAATCTCATTAAACTTACCAAATGCAAGATCGTCCTGCACCAAATCATGCCTGCATGTTTTCATATCTATAAATTTTCTGAACATATGATTTGCAGGTTTCAGATGGCTTTCCAACTAAAAGAACAAACTAGGTATCTCCAGCAAGAAAGACAAATGAACGTCTCCTTGCTTTTACATCTCTGCTTGTGTAATTGCATTTCTAGCAAAGTATAGAAGTAAGAACGTAATCCAAATATTGCTATACAATTTTGTTCGCTGACATTTAACCTTCATAGGTATAAATATATTGAATCATATCATATATTCTAAATGTACTAATTTCAAAAACCACTCTCAAAAGGACATGAAGGCATAAACCTCTGCAGTTCAAGGATTATGCCCAGCCTAAGCTTAAAATACCAAGGATTAACACTTTTGCTTTTAAATATGCTTCCTATAGGCTATAGCAGAAGAGGTAAAATAGATATATCAGACAATTTCTTGTCAACAAGAGCTTTGAGTGTTGATCACATTTCACACATATAGGTTTCAAATGTTGCAATTGAAGTGTGCTTGTAGTAATGATAGCATATTTCTGTGTCGCATGGAACACATATGCAGGGTGAGAGCTAATCAATGCCACGGCCATTATAGTAAAATTGTGCACTGCAGTAACGTTGTGAGGATGTATGTTATTTGGATTCGGGTGTGAACATTAGATATGAGTATGTGTTCGACATAGTTATATTTAATTTTTTTTCTAAGTTTTTCCATTTATTTGGATGGTTATATCTCTATATTTATGTTCGGAAATATGTTGAATATTAGTGTTAGACATGAATACTTTAAGAAAAATAAAGAGCTAAAGCAATATAAGCAAAAATCATCCTCAAACATTACACACTTGGATGGTTTTCGATCCGGCTGCAAGTAATTAATGGAAGTTTATCAAAAACAGAGGAGAAAAAATTAAAAAAAATAAGGAAGCCTCTGTGATTGACTTCAATAGTTTTCTTCTCTATGGGACATTTATTACAGCCAACTGTTGTTAGATTCAAAATAAAGCAACTCAGCTAACATTTTTCAATATAATGAATGAGAAATGAATACATGTATTCTAGTCCAGGTGCTTGATATATATATATATATATATATATATATATAAAACAGGATAGCTAAATTAAAGTTATCAAAATTATCCTAATCATATAGGTATCTATAGATTTTCTATTTTTACTTTTTTATTATTATTTTTTTAAAGTTTGCCGCAATTGACATCTATAATCGCAGCTCCAGTGCTGTGTCCATGCGCATAGAGAGTACAACTTTTCTACCACCAGTGCTGATCAAAAAGCAAGCAAATGCTGCCGATTGGTCTTACATATTAGGAAGTTTTCAAAGCCTCTAATCTGAAATAATTGCAAGCTTGGGCTTTCATAAAATAGCCATCACCCATGTCTTAGTAGTGGTGGCTGGTTTGGATTAGTGAACTTAAACACTTTTACACTGCCACAGATTGGTTTAAAAGTTCACATACACAAAAGGAAACTACTATTTCACATATCCATCCATAAATTTTTGTAATTATGATTTATCATCTATAAATTTTGTTTAAATCTATTTATCTACTATTATTCTTGTTCTAAATTTGAAAGAGTTTTTATTTGACATATTGATAATTTGATATTAATTTTTTTTAATTTTATAAACGAATTAAAAAACTACAACAATTTTTTTTTTTTTTTTGCAGTGAGTTTTATTAAGCAGATTGCACACTCAAGTTTTCACATCAGAACTTTGTTATATTCCTTAAATATTAAAAGAATCCAATTTCATCCCCCCCCCCACCAAAAAAGAAAGAAAAAAAGAAAAAAGATATAAGAGAGAAGGAAAAAGCCTCAGCTTCCAACAAGATGCTTTGAAAATACATATGTTTTCATGACAGAGACATCCCGCAAAGGAATATAAATATGGACGAAATATGCTTCCTCAACTGTGAAACCCCTTCAGTCATGCCACGTAACAAATTCAATACCAATCTGCTAAAAGGCTGAACTTTTACCTACAACTACTTTACAATAGCCAAATGACTTGCCTTTACAAATGGAACAGGTAGCAAAGTGTTTCCACCATTGCCAGTTGGATATGGTCCCTTTGACATGAAACAAAAATGTTCAACAAAATGGAACCTTTTAAAGTTCAGTCCTCATCTTCGAGCTAACAGTCCTCAGCAGTTCCGAATTGCTGGATTTCCCTGCTTCATGAAGGTCATAATTTAGCAATACTGAGCACACTTTAGGAATGTGATTAAGTTAGTGGTAAAGGTAGTCAAACTGAAAAGTGGAAATACTTTGCTTTGAATATACATAGACCTGGCAATTCGTATATCTATATTATGTTCGTATAATTTGTCGTATCATAATCATGTTTTATATCAATTTTGATATATTAATAATCTGTATTATATAGATTTTGAGAATGCATTCGTGTTTTGTCATATTTTTTAAATTATGTGTGTTATATGCGTGTAATCGTGTCAAATATTGTCATGTTTAAATCTACATGCAGAAGCGATGAAGGGTACCATTCAGGTGTGTTTAAGCTCTCGAATCCTCCAGACTGGTAAGTCTCATCATCATCAGATGACTCATAGTACCCAAAATCTTCATAGAACTGTAAATTCCATGAATAAGAGATGACAAAAAAATAAAAAATAAAAAACAGCTTGCAATGACTTTGTTGAAAAACAATTAGATTGGCCGGATATAAATTTATCCGATTGTGCTTCTGTAAACATTTTTTATATGTTCTCTGTGCCCTAAATATAGATAAAAACCTGATCAAATTTCCCAACCATTGCTGAATCAGCCTCATCATCATCCACCTATGGAAGAAAACCTCATTGTGAAAAATTTAATAACTTCAAATACGGAAGAATAGATGGAAAACTTTGTTCCATTTTGAAGTTTGAACAACGAATATGCTAACTTTCATTTAAAAAGGAGAAGCAATTAAGCTAAAAAAAAGGGCAAAATTTCAAGAATCCACCAGGGAGAAAGGTTTAGAGAAGCTAATATCAAGACAAATCACTGCTATAATATACTGATTCTTATTCTTCTGGCCAAAACAGAAATGATACTGATTCAAAAGCACTAAAATTGAGAAGCAATTACGCTGACAATAATTGACAATATTAGGGGGAAACTATGTGCAAACGTAAACATTGTAAAGATGAGAAGATCATGTGTTCAAAATCATGTTTCTTCAGATGAACATGTCTTAGCATGATCTATCCCATTTTTCAATATTTATCTTGGGAATACAATTGACCCATTCGTCAGCATTGATTCTGTACAAGTGAGTCGCAGCTGATAACAGAGAAAAACAGAATTCACAAACTTCTAAGTTAAGTATCTGGAAAGCATGTTCCATGATCAAACATTGAAAAGATATCCATAATCCTATGAAAGCACAATTGATTTCACCAATTATGCCAAAAACATATTGAGTTCGATCTAAACATAGTTTAAATAAAATTATTAGCCATAAATTCTCAATCCCAGTTACCTTTATGATATTTTGCTCCTCCTCAATGACATCCTTGTTGTAGGCTGCGTTCACCTTTCCAGCTTGAGTAACATATGGTTGCCTCTCCTATAAAGAAAATTATACAGACAACACTCAATGCAAGATACCAAAAGAAAACTTCCTACGAAAAGCAATGACACACTGGGATGACCATTACCTCCTCAGACATGTTTTTCCAAGTCTCAAACCCCTTCCGATCAATATCAATCAAATTTCCATCCTTGTTGGTTGCTATGAAGCTTTCCCTAGAAACCACACCAAACAAAAAGCATAATTCCATTTTCTCACCAACCAATGTGACTATCAAATTATAGTTAACAGATTGCATGTAAAATCAGGATTCATAAACAATTATAGAGAAACAAATGAACAAAGCTCCTAGTTGTTTGACCAATTGCATGTTTCTCCCAACTAAAAGAGTTGGGCTCGAATCCTCGCTTCCCACAAAGTCGTGCCATAAATCAAAAGAATAAAAGAAAAAAAAAGGAAAACAAAAAGTAGCCACATTCGACGGAATATCTCTATGATACAAATACAACTACAAAGCAGATGACCTAACAATCTACCATAAATAAAGAGTGTAAATGCCGCAAGCAAAAAACAAAAGACATGCAAATGCATGGCCTGATGCTCTACAAGGTTTGAGCTTTAAGGTTCGAATCCCCTCTGCGCTCGTTAGGCTTTCTCAAACCAAAACTAAAACAACTAAAACGACTTAAATAAATGGATAATATAGAAGAATGGAAAGCAAAGCGATGAATCAGAATTGAGAAGTTTACAAGAAAATACTAAAGGGTGATCTGGGCTGCAAAGTCACGTCTATTGGTTTGATAGCATTTTGAGTTCCAGCGATGCCCTTAAACTTCTTTAACTCTTTCTTCTTAGTCCCACACTCGTGCATATCAGCCAAAGCAATCGCCACGATTTCACCACAAATATCACTTCAACATTCAAAATACGTGATTATATCAAAAACCCCAATCTCAAAATCACCCAGAAAACTGAAGCATAGAAAATACAAATGACCATCGACCAATGATCATGACCATTGATCAATGATCATCGCACTCCAAAGAAAAGCAATATCTTTTCGGTATATATATGAATATATTACCACTTCTGAAAGGCACTACCATCAGGTGAACGGCGGGTGATGGTAGCATGGACTCTTTTGCGGGTTCTTGGGTGATTCGCCATTGAAGCTCCGCTTCAAAACTCTGCAACTTTCTCCACTTTTTTACATAAATAAATAAATTAGCGAAATAATAAGCAAACCGTGGCTACTTCATTCTGGTAGTGGAAGATCATTGGCTTCGTGGGTCTTGCTAACATACGCCCAACGTGCTCTATGCTAACCAAATATTAATTTTTGGTCATTAGTATTATTACACTATATTTTTTGTGTTTAAACAATTAACACCTCTAATTTTTAATTTCAATGCCTTACTAAATTATGATATTAATTTTTTAATAATAATTAATAAACTTATATATATATAATTTCAATGCCTTACTAAATTATGATATTAATTTTTTGATAATAATTAATAAATTTATATATATACACTTCTTTATCTTTTCAAAAATTAGCATGTGGTAATGTGTTATGTCACTATAAAACATTTTGAATTTATTTTAAAATTAAAATCTATAGTATAAATAAGTAGTAAAAAAGTACAAAATAATATTATTAATAATTGTGAGTGATTCAATTTTAACTGGATATAATATCTAACCTAGTAGCTTTATATGTATGTATGTATATATATATATATATATATATAGAAAAAAATAATGAAGAAACAATTAATTAGAGAAACATTTTCGCCAGAATTAGAGAAATAAAAATTGTTGATTTTTTTATATGAAAATACTTTAATATCCATTTTTACAGACAGGTATTTAAATGAGTGTTTTTTTTGGTTAAAATTTAAAACAATAACCTTCATCGTTGAATTAAATTAAGTTTGTAAATGTTTAAAAAAATTCAAAGATATTATTTGAAATTCCAAGAAAGAACCTTCCGAAAGAATAGTGATCATTTGGCCAAAATAGAAAAGCAGAGGCGTTGGAATTGTATTAATCCGCAAGGTCTTTTATTAATTATTTTTTTAAAATTTTTTAATAGTTTCCGCGCAAGTTAGCAGATGCTAAAATGCACTCAACAATTTTGCGCGGGAAGGGAAATAAAAGTTCATCAAAAGTTGAAAGAAAATTAAAGCAAAAGAAGTCCTTTCCCGCGGTAAAAAGCCAAAAAGGTAGGAAAATCTAACTATAGCCAAATATATAGTATCAACCACAGCAAATCACAAGATAACACGTAAGATTTTTAATTCTTAAGTATTAAACATGTCAAGTTTTTATTGGATGAAGAAAATAAAATCATTATCATTGTGGAACGTTGTTGGTTTCATGCAGGGAGATATAATATGCAATAATTTTTTTCCATATAAATTTCAAATTCAATCAATCAAAAATCATTGCAAGTGGGCAATATTATACC